>JARFJB010002127.1:617500-622500 GCA_036346205.1 Vesta saturnalis
AAAGACACAGAGACGCAGAACACACACAGACACATTTGACACACACAGACACACAGACACACAGACACACAGACACACAGACACACAGACACAAAGACACACAGACTCACAGACACACAGGCACACAGACACACAGACACATAGACACAAAGACACACACACAGACATTGTGAGAGAAATATAATGGTGAGAGAGAGAGAGAAAGAGAGAGAGAGAGAGAGAGAGAGAGAGAGATTGATTGATTGATTGATTTATCTATTTAACAGTCTCGTTGAAATTAGGTCTTCATAGGTTATTCTTACATTCTCACGAAAAATACAACGTAATAAACAACCAAAATCATGATACAGATCCTAATTCTGCAAAATAAATTAGTCATATAAAAAAGGTTAACAATAGATGGCTCAAACAACAATAGCATAAGATGAAAGAAGAAAAAAATATGTGTATACATGTACAAAGGATAGGATAAAATCTATTATTTCTCTCAAAAATTCAAGTTTAAATTAAGACTCGTAGTTCGCTATTTAATAGTCTTTAGGTCTTTTTTTGATAGTTACAACAGCTGATGCACTTTTAAGGTTTTCATCAAGCTCATTATGTCACTTTATTGCTTTAACGTTAAACGATTTTCCAACTGCTTCAGTAGAATATTTGGGCAACGCTAGTGTTTTATTAGATTGTCTCGTACGTTCAAAAAACTTTACATATTTGTAAATATAGCTTGGAGTTTTATTTTTAATTATTGTACAAATTAATGTCAAAGTTCTATATTTTTGGATATCACACATTTTTAATATCCCTAAGGTTACGAATTTATCGTATGTTCTGTCATCTCTTCTGAGATTTAAAGTGTATTTTATGCACAAATTTTGCGCTCTTTGTAACTTTAAAAGTTGCGTATTACTATATTTGACATCGCTGCAATTTCTTATGTAAAAATTTGGAGCACGAGTGAATTTACCATAATCCTTTTAATTGGGAGGTAATTAAACATCCTTTTTAAGGTATACATTCTGTTATGCACCTGATTACACATTAATGCTAATTGATTAGACCATGGTAGATTATTTTGTATAACTACTCCTAGTATTTTAATGTGGTCTACTCTCAGTACTGTTACTTCATATAACTTTATGGGTTGTACATCGTCGTAGTATATTTTTTGCAAAACCCTATCGTGACCCAGTATTATATATTGACACTTATGCGGATCCAGCGAAAGACCATGCAGACCGGTCAATTTTTCTATTCTTCTTACATCTTCTTTCAACTTACCAATAATGTTTCTGATATTGCTTGTATCTCCACTAATGTAAATGCTAAGATCATCCGCAAATATTATGTGTTTACAATTACTGATCACGTCCTGAATTCTGTTTATGTACAATACAAAAAGTAGTGCTGACAAAGTTGATCCTTGCGGTAACCCATTTTGAATTTGTCGCCAGTTTGAACATTTACTTGAATTTGTTTTTACACATTGAAATCTCGAAGATACGAAGCAAACCAATTTAATGTACTCATATAGACAACAAAATGTTACGATCTATACTATCAAAAGCTAGAGTGAAATCAGGTGATAGCAGTACCGTAATTTTTAAGTCGTCGATGTTTCTTCTAATATCGTCTGTAAGACGAATTAAAATTATTTCGGTACTGTGTCCTTTTCTATATGCGGATTGAAATTTATCAATAATGTTACAGCCATTAAGGAAATAATATTTGATTAAATATTATTTTGTCTAATACCTTTGCTAGGCAAGATGTTATGTTGATTGGCCGATATGACGTGCAGTAGTAGAAGACGGGCACTATCCCCACTTTTTAACAAGCCTCGCCACTTTCACTTTTTATATGCCCACGTGGGAGACCGGATTTTCCACTCTTATTTTACTCGCTTACGTGTAGGACGTGTTTTTTCACCCCATTTTCTTTTGAGGCCTTTTTCAACCCAATTTTTACACACCCACGTGTGAGACCGTTTTCAACCCAATTATTTTACATACCTCCGTGTGAGACCGTGTTTTCAACCCTAATTAAAGTTTTGATTTTAATGGTACGTGAAGGACCGTATTTAATTTTTATTTTGAGATGGTGATCTTTTAATTATTTTTATTAATATAAGATGATGATCTTAATTATTTTATTAATTAATTATCCTAAAATTCTTTGATATTAAGATGATGATTTTAATTATTTTATTAATTAATTATTTTTTAACCCTTAAAATGAAAGATAGTTTATTTAATTTTGTGTTTTTACTATTAACATTTATTAGAACTTGTTTTATCAGATATTATTTAAAAATTGATTAGATAATAATAATCACGTACACATTGACTGTATTTCCCCATTTTATTTTATTAGCGTATTTTTACAATGAGATTGTTATACATTTATTTTAATGCCTATCTACAGGTTGTTTAACATACGAAATTTATTTACACTGATTACATGTTAACACGTTTCGTAAGAGTAAATTGTATGCGTGTAACATAGTAACTTATAAGATGATCTAAAGCTGTAACCTGGTAGATTACAAGCTTTTATAATAATAATTAAAAAAATATTATTAGAGTTGATATGCCGTTTTATTTCAAGTAATTCAATATATATAAAATGTGTAAGTGGACCTGTATTATTTGTTGTAATATGTGTTATTACATTTCTTTAATTATCGGTTGTAACCTTCTACTTACATAACTTCAACTTAATGAATTAATAACGACCTCCACTAGTTTATAACACAATCGCTGTATGTGTTTTATTTCCACCGTACTTCTATAAACTATTAACGCTCCATTTAATGGGGCGATCAACTATCTGAAAATTAACTGTTAAAGTATGATGAAGATCGTTAAAGCAAACCTTGTATTATTCTTATATACGAATGATATTTCAAAAAATACTAGTAATTAAGAAGGTTTATAAATCACATCAGAACAAGGAAACAGTTTTAAACACAAAGAAATTATCTGTAATAACAATGCTATTACATAAGACGTTTTACAAGAACGTGGTTATTCCACATTGAGAAAATTGTTAGTCATGAGAAACAAGTTGGTCTTGAAGTTAGCCTTGAAAAGCTAGTCATAGGCTTGAAGTTTACCTTGAAGTTAGTCTTAACAACTTTTATAAAAAATGTACACTGAGTTTAAGTTGACGTATATTGGTTTATGTCTATTTTTATTATTCTAAGAAAAATATTATTAAAAAATAAAAATGTTTTCTATTAATTACCATTTGTAGACTATATGTTTTATCTATACACGAAATTTTATTTCACAACAGCATACTCATTCTACCTTGAGAAAATTGTTAACCTTGAGAAACTAAAACGTTACCATTCTCGTCAATGTAGATAGCGGTCCAATGCTGGTCTGTTTGTTTGCTCGTCGAGGTGCGTGTCTGTAGTTGATTAGAAGCACACTGTCGAAAACACACATTCTTTTTGTGGCTGTCGATTTCAAGCATCTCAACACTGTGCATACATCTTTGTGGATTTTTATCAGATGGGATAATAGCAACTCAACTAAACGTTTTAAAAAATTAATCTAAAAATAAGAGTGACGTAATCTATTTTATTTGAAATTTCATAGAGAGCATCACCATCATCGAGATTTTGAGATACATCATCTCATCGTCTTCACCTTGAACGATTATACTGTAACAACTATAAAGTAGCTAATAACCTAATAGTTTATCAGACATTATTACATGGACACGAGGTTAGCCCTAAATTAAATGGTTTCAACGGCTCTGGGAATGCTGCACACACTTAAAATTTCAGCTCGTTCGCAGAAGTCCGTATTCACTTTCTTCAATTTTATCTGCATTCTGTTTCGAGACTGTAATACGTTTTCTAATACATAAACAGAATCTTCAATACTGTGATACGTGTAGCAGCAAAACACATTAGCTAGTTAGTTTCACCTCTATATTACTTTACATGCAAGCCTGATCTTATCATAAATAAATACATCTGTCAAAAAGCTAATTAAACATAACTCCACGGCTGGGTATAGCAAGCAACGCTTCCAATTATAGTTTTTAGTCAACACAATAGGGCCTACAACTACATACAATCGACTAGCACTGCTTTAGCACGAGGATCAAACGAAAACACGCATTCACGCACGCACGCGTACGCACGCACGCAAGCTCGCACGCACGTACGCACGCACGCACACGCTCGCACGCACGCACGCTCGCACGTACGCACGCACGTACGCACGCTACGCACGCACGCTCGCACGTACGCACGAACGCACGCACGCTCGCACGTACGCACGCTCACACGTACGCGCGTTCGCACGCACGTACGCTCACACGCATATGCACGCACACACACACACACACACACACACACACACACACACACACACACACGAGAGAGCGAAAACACGCTAAAGCGAAAACTTGTAAACTTGCAAACATGAATCAAGACGGTGGAGCACCGCTAGAAAAAAACAGGTTTATTAACAAAACCGAAGGAAAGCTTAACGTTTTGAAAATATATTATTATTATTATTATTATAAACAACAATACATCATTATTATTTAATAACATGCTTTATCGGTTTTCTTCTTCTTCTTGAACCGTGAGTCGTCCTCATCATCATCATCATGATTTTGAGATTTGCCTTCTCCCTATCATCGCTCTTCTTCTCTTCTGTGAACCATCATCAACTTGGATGTGAGATACACCCAGCTCAACCACGTCATCGCTTTCATCATTATCTTGAACGGTTATGTTGTAATAGTTTATTAACAAGTCAGTAAAATCTCTAATGTCCGCTGATGTTGGCTCATAAACAGGAGAATACATTATAGTAATGCTCACTGACAGTTACACTTTAAAGAGCGAAACACACGAGAAACGAGAACGCTAGCCTTGGGTCTTGTGCGCAAGCGTGCTCGTCAATGTTAGGTAGAATCGGACATCTTCGAGATGTCAAGTATTGAAACCACACTCTAACATAGCCCTGGGGACATGT
>JARFJB010002127.1:627500-736791 GCA_036346205.1 Vesta saturnalis
TTATGTCTAAATTCAGTTTAGAAGGTGTTGGTAAACAGTTAGCTACAACTTCTATCCACCGATAGAACTAGATTTGGGGAGAAATACGTTATTGGATTGGTTGATTTACGGCTGCAACAGCATTAGAAACATTTATACAGGCAACGATAGATTTTATTTTAGAACAAATCCATCTCATTTGCAAGTGATTAATATTCCCACGGTGCATATGAGTTAGATGAAGATTAGCGATTATCTAAAATCTAAAATACCCACAGAAAAGTTTAGCATTAGAGCAAACAACAATACACTTAAATGTGAGATAAACAGTTCATTTGAGATTGATTTTACTAAAGAAGATACATTGGTCGCATGGGTTTGAGTCTAAAATAATAGAACCAAATTTTTACATACGTCCGCGTTAGAGATCCAAATAATCAAACACATTAATCTACACGTAGAGTGCAACATTATAAAGGGATCGTATCGAAACGGGAAGCTGCAAAAGTATTATATAAGATTGACGTTTCAGTCCCACCCGGTTACCGTCTTGATAAAACTCCAAGCAATAGTCAATATTTAGAAGTAAACACCGACAAATTAGTAATATAGCAATCAATTTGACTCATCAAAAGGGCGAATTAATAGACTTTGGTGAAAGTGAACCATTTACACTACGCCTAGAACAAAAGAAACATGGATTTGAGAATAAATCGAGGAGCAATTCCAAATTCATATAAAAGGCATCATCCCTACAGTAAGTCATTAATTAGTCATCAGTCTTCATTGAGGTTAACATCTGCAGAGAAATACTTTTTAACGTCGATTGGTTTAAAAGTTCTGAGCTACAATGGCCGAATCATTAAACGTCTTTCAAGACGTACATTTTGATGATACTATAGTTAAATCAGGTATTCACACTTGTCTTCCGTTTGGATCTTCTAAATATGGAGCTTCAGAAGAAATACGCATCTTAATTCAAAGTCAAGATCTAATTACGGCTTCCTACGATAGTTTTCTTCACATAGAAGGTAAGCTTGAGCTGAAAAAAGAAAATGAAAGAAAAGAATGCAACAACCAATAATTTTCCAACTTTCTTTTCGAAGAAATTCGTTATGAGTTAGGGTCAAGAGTGGACGTTTAAATCCCATAATATCCACACTGAAGGATTATTTATACGGAAAGCATGATAAAGCATGCTACTACCTTACTGAGCGTAAAGGACTCCAGCATTCACTTCACCACCTAGCCCACTAGCTCAGCTTCGGTTTTTTCAAAGAATTCCCCTCCAGGTGTTCGTATACCATCTTTCTTAGATACACCTGTCGTAGGAGAGATTAATACTGGGGAAGAAGAAGAAGAACCTCTTAGTATCACAGATGATTCCCGTAATGAACCCATCTCAAAAGAATTTCTCGAGCAGTACCATGAATTACCTCGTATATACGTTGAACGTATTATGACGGATCTTGAAGGTGCTATTGATTACAGTTATGAAGTCCACTATGATACCAAAACAGGCAAATCGACAATTGGTAATACTCCCGTTACAATTAAAGGAAACGATATGATTATTAAAGGTGTCACGTATAAAGGGACTCAGGTTTATACGATCTGCTTATTATGAACGAACCCGATTTAAATCTAATAAATTCAAAAGATAGAAAGAATTATGACAGTATTTTAGAAGCTACGAACGTTGCAAGACGAGATTATCATGTAAGTGGACAGATTCGAGGAAGCCGCAGCAAAAAGTATACACAAATAATCAAACCCTTGTTATCATCATCACCCAGAACTAAGGGAGGTGGAGCTATGTTTTTTAAGGAATTAACAAATACACCGATTGAATTTAAATATTGTAATGATATACACGAGCTAATTCGTGATCTGGAAGTATTGTGGGCAGAAAAATTGGCAGGAAACACAGGTATCGTAAATTACATAATATCAATTGTAAAACTATATGAAGATAGATACATTGACAAACCAACCAGTCGTTTTCTAAGCAGTATAAATGCGAATGCATTAATGACGACATATCATAACTAAAATGCCCCTTGACAAAATTGGACGTTCACATGCTCAGTATCAATTCAAGAAATTAACCCCTCAGTTTAAACTGATTGATGATAATCAATTCGATATCGAGAATAAGAGACTCAGCAATATTACCAATCCCGTCGATCCTAAAGATGTGATCACTAAGCAATATTATTTATCGACAAGGTTTAATTTGGATAGAAACCGTTTGACACAGTTTGCGGACTACGAAGGAGATCGTGGTGCTATAAGTAAGGTATATCTTGATTTTTCTCTAGAGGCATTTCATGAACCTTTTAAAAAAATAAACTATAACGCTTATCAATTGTTGGAGCAAAAACTAGATCAACTTAAAGAAATTGTGGATAAATCAGTGCCATGTCCAATTTACAACTCGTCAACGAATTGCACAAACCCGTAAGAAAAATTTTAAATGAACAATAACTAAGGTTTTGATGACCTTTGACAAGCAGATCTGGCTGAATTCAACACATATGCCAAACAAAATAAGGGCTATAAGTATATATTAGTGATTAGCTACTGTTTTTCGAAATACCTGTGGAGGAAAGGACTAACAACGAAAACAGGTCAAGAAGTTACCAAGGCCATGCAAGTAATCTTCAAAACAGGATTGATACAATTGATAACCTAACGATGGGGTATAACAATTGTAAGCACAGAACTACAGAAATGAGGCCCAAACACGTCGGTAATCATACAAAGTTGAGGCTTACTCTCACATAAAAACATTTTATAGGAATCGATATTGTGTGGGTGACATAGTGCGAATCAGTAAATTTAAAAGTATTTTCGCCAAAGGATACACACCCAATTGGCCTAGTGAACTATTTAAGACTGTGAAAGTTCACATTACTAACCCCGTTACGTACATGTTGGAGGATTTGAAAGGAAAACCTGTACTGGGAGACTTTTACGAACATGAATTACAGAAAACAAGTACCTGGTGGAAAAAGTACTTCGCTCCAAGAATAATAACTTATTCGTAAAGTGGTGGAGATTGGATGATAAATCATGGATCAGTAAAGACCATTTAGTTTTATAACATTTAAGCTATATAGCTATAGGAATAGTTCGTAACTTTTAGATGAAATAAAAACACATAAAAAAAGGTAATTGTATTTTATCATCTTACATAATAAACCTAAAGTATTTCTATAATCGTTTAAATTACTGGATGGCCATATTCCCGATTCTGGTCCAACCCAAACACGGACTTGTTTCACCTTTCTCGATGTTTTGTATTATCCAGCGGTAGATTTTGTGGTGCTCCTCATTTTCCCACGGTTGAAACTTATATGTGGTGTTTTTTTCTATTAATATTTCCATCAAAATATCGAGGCACTTGTAATTAGCATAATATGCTGCTATCTCAACACTTTCACTTATGATAGAGAAAGTTTCTTTAACTTCAATATTTTCTAACCTAACATTTGTCGAAATACAAGATGAATCACCCCATAATAAATTATGTATGTACATTTTAAGGGGTATGTCACCAAGTAATTCATATCATCTAAAATCCTATCTACATTATTAGTGGTTAATGAACCTTTATCGCCACACAATTTCATAAACCTTTTGTTGGCATTGTCTAAGTTAATTTTTCTATCAAATAATGTCTTAATAATAACTCCATTTGCACACTTTGAGTTTATAGCACACCACTTAAAACACTCATCAGGAATAATAATATATTGCAAGATATTTGATATAAATAAATAGCTTTTAGGGGAGGACTTTCCTTCAGGTACTTTCTATAGATTTGATCACTACTGTACCGCAGTTGTTTCTGCAACTCGCTTTCAAGACTGCTCATAATGAAATGTTCTCTGAAACACGAGACTAAAAGTTATCCCCCAAGGTCTAGTATCAGTGAAATCTAAATTTACTAAACGTTTATCATCGTAGGGATTAAGTATTACTTTATTTTGTTTGATGGTAAACACATCATGTTTCTTTGAACTTATCAGATGTTGATATCGCCTTATTACGTTACCATCAAACAAAACCTGTTGATAATCATGTGTTGCTCGGGTAGAACCGTTTGATTTTTTTACAATCTTGTCATCAACCGTGTAAGCATACATTTTTGCACGAAGTCCTACAAATTTCAACATAATTTTGCTATGATTTTCATCTTTCATTAAGCCGGGGACTTTTTTATTTACCAATGAAAGTCCAAAGATATGTTAGGACTATAATCAGTTGTATCGAATTTATCAATGTCCTCTTTAATGCATTCGTAGATATCTGAAAAGGCGTATATGAACCTATCCGTGTCCGTGTACAAGAGGTTAGCATTATTATGAAACTTTGGTACCGTGGAACCGTAATGAAAATTGTATAAAAAAGTTTTTGAAACGACCAAAACATTGAATCCTACATATATAGGGTTTATTGAAATGTACTTCTAGCTTACTCATTTGAATTATAAGCGTATCGTTGTCAAATATGTACAACTATGAAAGTTAGGTTTAGCTATGCAAGCACAAGCACCATAGTGGCCCTCCCATTTCGTTACTAGCCGTATGTCCTTGTGTTTACGTTCCTTTTCCGTCAGCTTCCAAAAAACACTATTAATCATTAATTTATAGAAATTTTTGTCATTTTGAGATTGCTGGCGCATGGTGGTATTTAAATAAATATATTTTTTTAACCACGGGGATTGTTTAAAACGTTATATACGATGTACTTTTACCAACTTTAATCCATATTTTAAATATACTATCAAATTTCTTCTGTAATGAATTACGTAATTATGTTTTGGATACAATGTAAGCAATAATTTTTTCATTTTGGAGTTAGATATGGGTGGTACCATATGTTCGGGTGCCACCGGTAGATCAATGTGCCTCTCATGTAATTTTATGGGGTAGTCTAAATCACACTCGTCTATATATCCAATTTCCGAATCATCAGGGTGGTTTATTAAATCTAAAGTTTCAAAGTTAGCGTCATCAACAAAATAAAAATCAGCAAATGGTAGAAATTCTGACATGGAGGCACCATGTAAATTATTTACTTCGTAGCGCATTAAATACACACTTTCGCAGATGGGATCAAATTTTTCTCTCATGTACTTATTGTTAACTTTCACATACCGATTAGAAGATTGAGCTACACCACCTATAATTCCTCTCTCAATAAACATTAGCATATCAATGTGCGTAAATAGTTCTAATTTTACCTGCGTAATTTTAAGCATAGCATCGAATGCTAAACCGTGGGCTGTATAACAGTGCAGGGCATCAAGTTTATAGACACTTAAACAAGTTTGCTGAAAGTTTTCGAAAATGTCCGCTAAAAGTAGAACGTCCGCTTTTAGATACAAATCCGAGTATTCCCCTAACGATTTAATATCGAATTTGCTCCAAACGTTAACCGCATGTGCAAAACTCTCATCATTGATTCCCTCATTATTAAGATGACTGAAAAATGCTTCCTTGGGAGGGACTATGGTCTCGTTTAATTTATCCCAAGTATCAATACACTCATAAAGAAACACACCTTTGCGAACTAGTAGCAAAAATTGATCATCGTTGTTACAATTAGCGCGAGTAATCATTTTTTTACTATTCTCCAAATAGTCGGACAACTGTTCAATACTACTGCTCATAAATCTGAAAGAGTCAATAAATCGAAACTTAATTTTAGTGCCTTCTATTACTTTCTTTGTTTATGGGTAGTAGTGAAATCGAACCGGGAACAATAGCCAATTCTCTAATGATGAAATGTGAATCGTAATCTGATAAATCATGAAACACGTCTGATAGAATGTTGGTGTCTGTAGTTTAGGTTACATGCCTGATGCGCTTCCCCCCGAAATGCTCCTGTAAAATGATTATGGTCTCTAACTTTTACGTCATAATCAGTAAATGGTTTCCTGCAAATGTTAAAAATCGTGGGGCTCTCAAATTGCTCAACCTGAGTTGGACTGAAAGTATCCATGGGAATTATTTGATTTATTATTTCGGTGGTCCAATGTGCAATACTTTGCAGCTCGTTAACAAACCATTGAATACAATTCTTTCCTCTATAAATCCTAAATCGAGATAAGGAAACATTGTATGAACACTTCAAATAGTAAGCAATGCTGAAAGGTATGTGTTTGGAGTGAAATGGAGTATTACTTTCGATATCATTTGTACTCTTTTCTAAATCAGCATAAATTACAAATGGCACCTTTTCTTGGAATGCAAAATTTTTGAACTGCAATTTCATTTCTGCTTCGGCAGGTAGCCTAGCAGAGCAGTGATTAAGTTGATGACAGTGAGTGGCATGTTTTCGTTGAAGGAAATTTGAAGAAAAATAGTTCCAGCATCGGTAACAGATAAACTTCTTGCACATCTTATTCGATAGTTGTTTATAAACAAAAACTGACACTTTTCATCCAAGTGAAATGATATGTAGTGTTATTTTTTGTATCAATAACATCAGCACCCATGCCATGATCATTACTAGAAATTACTAAAAAATGTATTGGCTCCTTCTCACTATTTAGATAATACAAACGGTAATATATTTGGTTTAATTTTTCAAATTTTTTTCACATCATCCAGTCGAATAGGGAAGTGAATTGAATCATAATTCAAAACATCTCTAAAATGAGGATAACTTTGAACTCTATCAGAATGATGTTGCGCGGGAAATAATTCTGAAACAACAGCCCACAGGAAGCAATACTCGTCCTCATTTTTAACATTTACTACCGCATGCTTTAGTACTATGAAGTGAGGAACTTCAACTAAGTTGAAAGGTAACCTGTAAACGGGACATATCTATTAATATTCACTTTTAAATATGAAACTTCGTGTAATGCCCAACCTGAATCCTTTCAGAAAACTCCTCTAATTTTTTTTATAATTTATAATATACGTTTTCATTGTACCACACACGTAAATTGTTTGAAATATCAACGACGTAATTTTTGTGGTAAAAGTCTTCAACTCAATAATATGATTGTGAGGTTGTGTGAAATTGCAGACTAAAAGGACATTCACCTTTAGTATCGATTGCCTTATCATTAATTTAACCTTACGTGTAAAAATATTTTACTCATTTTCTAAAAAAATTAAAGGGTCCTTGATGCTCGCTCTATTAACTATAATTCCTGTAAGTAACCTACCATTAAAACATGACTCTAGGGAGTATCAACTTAATTTACGTATACGTTTTTGTGACAATTCCACTACCTGTTTTTTTCTCTAAAGCGTTCTTTAACTAACTAAGTCTTTCGAGATAACCCTTTAACAATGATAAATTGCTTTCGAGCTTAAACAGGCTTTCATTTGCCTCTAAATAAATTTTATTTTAATTATATCTTGCAATATCTTAATACTGGTGTTAACTATACGGATATGCTTAATAAATTCATTTTTTGTTTTTAACAATGGAATAACCTGTCTTGTTAAAGAAACTATACCGGTACTGCTTGGCATAACCTTACTCATATTCACTTTCAACTATATACAACAAAAATTTGAAGCACATACACTGGTCACTTGGTCACAACACTTTAGGTTTACAATAAAATTTGTCGTCACGATTGCAAGGTATCGACTGACACGAAACTGTTCTTCATCTACTTATATAGACACATAAACCGCATTCAAGGTCATAAAAATTATAGTTTAATACAGACTTTCAGAAATAAATCTACTAACTGATACACACACACACACACACAGAACTGCTAAGTTCTATCTCTGTTGATGAGAGAGAGAAACATAATGTTGTTCCTTGTGAGTCAGTTAATGGAATTGTTAAATATATGCTTCTGTGTATAATTTTTAGTTCTACATTGGAAATAAACCAACTGATTTTATTACAACTTCGCAAAATATTGTTTTCCTACTTTTGTTAATTATTCGCATGTCTCAAAAATGTGAAACCGAACCTAAAAATTAGTGATGCAATCCTGTACAAAAATAATGTATGTAAATATACCTGATTAATACTAAAGGAGAAACTTGAAAAACTACATTATAGAAATAATACAGAGATTTTTCATTCTTTAATTAAGTATTTGTTTAAAGCAGTTTTAAATCAATATTCCATTTTTATTACTATCATAAAAGAACATGTGAAGTCCACGAAATATAGCTGCAATTATCATTTAAAATTTTAAAGTAAAATTTCATATAAACAATGACATTCAATATAAGCATGAGAATAATACGATTTTCTGTATGTTGCATTTAGTATATTAATAAACTAACTGATTTTTCATTCTAGCAACTTAAGTGTTTATCCAGCATACCGATAGCTGAAGTAAGAGGGCTTCTAATAGCAATACACGAATTTTGAAAACTTAACTTTAAAACAAAATAAATTGCACTTTTTTACTAAAAGTTTTATAATCCATCAAGTAAATTATAGTTCTATAAATATCTGATACCTGCGTAAAGAGAGATAATAATTACAGATACTGTTTCATATAAAAGAAAATGCTGACTTAATGTTTTTACGGTAGGGATAGTGTGTGTATATGTGTGTGAGTGAAATAGAAAAAGTTTTTGAGCCACAGCCACTACCAAAGGAACTCTTATAATAAGGTCTGCTCGTGTTGCTGAGAGAGAAAACACGATGTGGTTTCCTTATGAAGCGGTCGAATAATTTTAAAATGTATGCAAGTCCAGACGCATAGCTTGCAATTTTAGACTTTCTTTATAGATTATGTTACATTACTTTATGCAGGTGTTTCCTTATTCCCTTTCAATTGCTCACAACTTTTTTTTAAGGTTAATAAATCTAGTTGCATATAAGCTTAAACAATTTTTATTAAGGCATTTAGTCGGGTTCGGGAAAGAAACAGTAACGTGAGTGAGTGAGTGAAGTTTTTCGTTTGTCTCTTCGGTTATGTACATTGTACAATGGTGACGCGGTAAGTGGTTTGCCTTTGAGATTAACTTGAGGATTATTATTATTTATCTGAATGGTAAGGTGTATTTTTTTTAATTAACTTGCACTGGTAGATCAATTATTCTTTTGTTTATTAAAATTTAATGAAGCAACATTACATCGATTGTAGAGGTAGGTCTGCCCTAGGGCTAACCCAAATGTACATAGCAGGCGTGTGCTCTTCGCCTGTGGTGCTCGGTTCATAGAAACAGTGCCTATCAGTGCAGGGGGCTTAGCTAATACATAACCTGAGGAAATTCCTCTGGAAAACCGTCACTTGGCGGTAGACTTGTTCTTGCTCCGAACTATTAACATCAGACCCCTGTGCAGCGTTTTTGAATCCTGAGGGGCTTAATAGCTGTAAATAATTTAATAGTAATTATAGGAGCTTCAACCATTTTTCCCCTTTCCATATATTTCTTATAAAGTTTTATAAATTTTAATGAATCAAAGCATAACTGTTTAATTCTACCATATCATTGGAAATATACGTATAATTTTTTTTTGTGTTAACAATGCTAAGATCAGATAGGATCGAGTATGATCGTATAAGTTCGGATATGATCGGGTAAGATCACATATGATCGGATAAGATCGGTAGGATCGGATAAGATTGGGTAGAGTCGGGTATGATCGGATATCCTCGGATAAGATTGGTAGGATCGGGTAAGATCGGGTGGAATCGGATAAGATCGGTAGGATTGGATAAGATCGGATATGATCGGGTAGGATCGGGAAAGATCGAATAAGATCGCATAAGATCGGTAGAAGCGGATAAGGTTGGATAGGATCACGTAGGATCGGATAAGTTTGGATAAGATCGGATATGATCGGGTATGGTCAGATAAGATCGAGTAATATCGGATAAGATCGGATATGATCGGATAAGATCGAATAAGATCGGATAAAATCGGTAATACCGGATAAGATTGGCAGGATTGGATAAGATTGGATAGGATCGGATATGATCGGATAAGATCGGGTAGGATCGGATAAAATTGGATAGGATCAGGTAGGATCGGATAAGTTCGGATAAAATCGGATAAGTTCGGATAAGGTCGGATATGATCGGGTAAGGTCGGATATGATCGAGTATGATCAGATAAGATCAGATAAGATCGGATATGATCGGATAAGATCGAAAAGATCGGATAAGATCGGGTAAGATCGGATAAGATCGGCAGGGTCGGATAAGATTGGATAGTATCGGATATGATCGGATAAGATCGGGTAGGATCGGATATGGGGGGATATGAGCAGATATGATCGAATAAGATCGGGTAGGATCGGATAAGATGGAATTGGGTCAGGAAGGATGGGATAAGTTCGGATAAAAATCGGATCAGTTCGGATAAGATCGTATATGATCGGGTATGACCAGATAAGATCGGGTAAGACCGGATACGATCGGATATGATCGATAAGCTCGAATAAGATCGGGATACCTCTGCAGTGATCACTAATTTCTAGGAACTGTAATAACTTCTAAGACTTATACAAGTCATTGATTAGGACTGCTTACTTCGCTATTTCCAAGAATTTGACCTTGAGGAACATTTAGCCAATACATTTAAACTTGATCTACCTTTTAGCATAGACAACAATCGGCCTGAACTGTAATACGATACGCGATATTGAAAATCGTGATTTAACACATGGCCTTGACTTGACAAAATTCTAAGAATTGCTTGGTGACCTTGAACATTTTCCCGGCACCTTCAAAATCAAAGTCTCTCACGTGACCTTCAATGACCTTGAAAAATATGGCCAAAGTGGATTAGTATCAGCATAGCTATACTAACGTGTACGTGGTGATCTTGACCTTCCGATTTAGTAATTTTTATAAGACTTGACGCAGGGCAAATTTAGATATCGTAATGAAAGTGACAAAGTGGTCCAGAATACTCTAGCTATGCTACTCCGATATGATCTTAGTTTATGGTTATTGCCAAGGAAATGGTAGCTAATCAGTCAGAATGTGCCAAGAAAGATTTCCATAGACGCGTTCCAAACCATCAAACATTTGCCGCTGTTGAAAGGCGTCTTCGAGCAACCGGTAGTTTTGCTCCTGCTACGGTCGATTATGGACGGAATCATACCATTAGAATAGCAGAGGTTAAGGAAGAAATTTTAGAACTAGTTGAAGCAGATCCGAGTCTGTGCATCAGACACATTGGTTTGGAACTTTTCGTTTCTAAGGATACGGTTAATAAAATTTTAAGAGAGCAGGCGTTACATCCATTTCACCTCCAAACAATACAAGAGCTTTTACCTAACGACCCCGAATTAAGACTACGCTTCTGTCTTTTTATTATTATCAAAAGGGAGAAAGTGATCCAAATTTTCATAGAAAAATTTTATTCACCGATGAGTGCTGTCTTACAGGAAGAGGTATGACAAATTTACATAATGAACACTTATATGCTGACGGAAACCCGTATGCAATAAAGGTTGTGCATTATCAACGTGAATTTAAAATTAACGTGTGGGCAGGAATTATTGACAGTTGTATCATTGGTCATGTGATCTTACCACCTCGTTTAAATGGTTTAAATTATCTAGAACATTTAGTAAATTTGCCAAATTTATTTGATGAACTTCCACTAGTTGTTAGGTAAAATATGTGGTTCGTGGACGACGGTGTACCACCACATTTCAAGCTAAATGTCAGAAATCGCTTAAATTGGAATTTTGGGAATCGACGGAGGAAATAATGCTCATGCAAATTGGCCATCTCGCTCATCGGATTTGACGCACATGGATTACTTTTTATGGGGAACACTTGAAGAGATGGTACATTATAAACCAATAAACACCGATGAAGAATTGTTGGCGCGAATTAAAAATTCAGTAAACATTTACGGTTAGATGCAGAGATGATGGATGGGTCAGTTCAATTTTCTCCGTAGAATTCATCTTTGTGTACATAAAATCGGGGGTCACTTTCAACATTTACTTAGAGTTTAATGGAACAATTTACAATTTAATAAAAGTTTGCTATTTTGGTCGTTTGCTATTGACTCTTGTTCTTTTCCAGTTCATTCCTACATTACTATGTTGTTGTGAAAAGTTCATTGTTGTTGGTCGGTTGGTCCTTAAGCACTCCAAACTTCTTGGACCAGTCCTAAGCCTGGATAGAGTGTGAAGGAGGCTATGATGAATTTTAGTACGCGATGAAACTTTTAAAATCGATTATCACAGAATCGGCTGTCCGAAGCGACATCTACAAGGTATATTTTTTTGTAGAAAACATATCAGAGAATGAGAATTTCTGACTAGAAATTTGATATACCGAGTCATAAAAAGGTATGGAGTTTTAAATGTAAACAAAGGGCTGCTGGTGGCACCCTTTGGATGATACATCAGAACTATGATCAAATCTGAATTTCTCATCATAGAAAACCTCTAGGTGCCAAATCTCATGCAATCCTGTTATTCAATTGTCCTAGCATTTTGTACAGACCTTTTAGAAACACCTATATATATATATATATATATATATATATATATATATATATATATATATATATATACATACCGTGAATAAAAGCACCGCATCAGAATTTTTTTAAAGAACGGTAAGTCGAAGAGAGTTGGTTTAAAGAAAATTATGATAAACCCCATAATAAAGAAAACTCAGCATTCTGGGTAGATTTCTCCAGAATGTGTCCAAAATTTTAAATGGCATCATATGTCGAAAAAAGTATTGTTGAAAAGATCGTTAAAAAAGAAGAAAGTTTTGTAGACAATTTATTTTACTACTCCCACCCCTTTTATTCGATTAAAGTTATAAATTTGAAATTCACTGTTAAACAATATTGAAAAGTCGAATTTTACCGAGTTAGACAGTGTTACAAGTATTCAAAATGCCTTCCATTCACTGCTAAACATTGCCCTTCTAGTTACACTATCAGTGGATTTAAGTACTTCTTTAATTATTACTGAATTGCAAGTATTGCGAATTCTCAGCTTCATATCATCTCTCGTTGTTGGTTTTTTCTTTATAAACAATATCCTTGATCCGAGGAAAAAATCTAGGGGCGTACGGTCTGGTGATCTTGGCCGTCACGCCACTATGCTTCCACTGCCACACCATCTGTTGAGAAATAATTGATTTACTTTTTGCTGCGAATAAAATGAATAGCCGTAAACATTCTGCTCGCGTTAAAGGACATTTCGTAATTACAATCGTTACTTAAAAACTCGGCCTATCGTATCGCATTCCGAAAAAATAAGGCCTATGATATTTCCTTCAAGTATACCTCACCACGTATTAACAGTCCAAAGATGTTGATTGTCAATAGTTTATAGCCAGTGAGGATTTTTGTTTACGATCAGTAATGTGCGTTGTGAATATTGACTTCTCCAGTGCTTTTAAAATTAGCTACGTCAGTCTGTAAAGCTATCCTAGGAAAGTGGCCTTTTATTTATTAACCAATTACCAAAAATACTCGAGTCTGAAAATCATTTCATTTAAGTCTTGGTGCCCATCAACGTGGTATGGATGAAAGTTGTGATCTTTCAAAATTCTGCATACAAATCAAGCTGAATCAGTTAAAACATAACTTACAGCTTGCGAAAACCAGCTTACAATTCAATATCACTGGTTTGGTTTAACTTATTGCTTGCTAAAATCAATTACAATTCAAAAATATCAATTGATTTAACTTAGAAGAATGCTGTAAGTGAATAAATACATTGCGTAAGTTGTTATAATTAAAACATTTTGCATACACGATCTGTCTTAGCGTAAATACCTCTGTCAAAAAGGTCCTTAGATTTATAAACAAGTCTGAACGTCATAAGGCATTATTGAAACTGGAAAAAATGTATGGGTGAACATAAGCATGCCAACTTTCATTTTCTAATTTTTGATAATACACTTGCATCCTTTAACTAACGCAGATTTCATCCGGTAAGACAACTATAGGACAACGTGTTTCATATTAATCAATGTTCATCATCATTATCATTACATGTCATAATAATATCACGCAAATTAACGTGTCACCATTGTCGGGTTATGCATACAGCATTAACAGTAAGTTTTGCAATTAAATTATTAAAAACGCCTATACAATGTTAAATCAGTAAAAATTCCTATACAATAGCAAATATAACCAAACTTGAAATCCGGTTTCTATATTATTTCACATACATGGTCTGCCTTATTTGAAATATCTCTGTCAAAAAGATTTTATTGTTCGATTGATTGATTAGTTTGATTAATTTCTACCTTTTGACAAGTGGCGAAGGCACGAGAACAGGTTCCGGAGTCCTATACCCTCTTATGCGACAGTATGAGGGCCACTTATTAGAATAGAATTTCAAATTTCCCTCCAAGGGGCGAAGGTAGCGACGACCCTGGAACTAGTTCCGGAGTCCTGGAACTGTCTTATGAGTTAGTAAAGGGGCCTCCTTACTAGAATACAATTTCAAATTTCCCGCCAAAAACAAAAATTGGCTCCAAGATGGCCGACAAAACAAGTTAGCGTACAAAATTTAATTATGACTCATAAATAAAAACAAATTTCCCGCCAAAACAAAAAAACGAAAAATTCTTATTATGACTCGTAATTAAAAAGGGATTGATTGATTCGATTCTATTTGATTAGAATAATTGATTTGTTTGATTTGATCGCGACTGATTGATTTGGTTTGATATACTTTGGCTGATTTGATTGGTCGTTTGACTGGTTTGATTAATTTCTATCTTTTGACGTAAGACTCATAATTAAAAAAACTAAGACCCGAAAGCAAGTTTCTCTGTCCTGTACCTATCTTATCAGATAGTATAAGGGCCCCTTATTAGAGTACTATTTCAAATTTCCCGCCAAAACGAAATGCCCAACAAAAAGTAATTATGACTCATAATTAAAAACACTGATTTTCTTGATTTGATATGTTTGATTTCATCGCGACTGATTCATTTGGTTTGATATGCTTTGACTGATTTGATTGGTCGTTTGACTGGTTTGATTTCTATCTTTTGAGAAGAGGGCGAATACCCGAGAACAAGTTCCCACCTATTATACCTGTCTTATGAGATAATATGAGGGTCCCTTATTAGAATACTATTTCAAATTTCCACTGATAAATAAAAAGAAATTTAATTGTTTAAAATACGACTTAGGGCGAGTGAAACGTGTGATTCTAGCTTGAAACTTGTTTTATCTAGAGGAATCTAGGTACAGGACGCAAGACTCATAATTAAAAATAGAAAGATAGTCGCCATTAACAGATGTGATTATATGCCTTGATTAATTGAATTTAGTTGATTATGACTCATAATTAAAACAAAAAATCTTTTTGTTATCTATAATCGCACTTTATTACAGAAACACTATTTCAAAGTTCCCGCCTTAACGATTACAGGACCCTGCATGTACTTTTGAAAACATACCGCTAGGTGTAGCCACGATTAATCTCTATTACCGAAAACATTTATTAGGTAGTATGAGGTCACCTATACTATTTCAAATTTTTCGCCGGGAAATGGCTCCCTATGACTAGGAGGAAAAGACTCTAGCACAAGTTCCTATACCTACCTTAACGATTACAGGGATCTGCATACGTTTACCGTTAGGTGGTGCTACGACCAGGCTCTGTTACAGAAAACATTCATTGGTTTTAAAAATACATCGCTAGAGGGCGTCACAAACAATTGGAGGGTCTGGTAAGGAGCGAATACCCGACAAAGGGCGAATACCCTAGAATAAGTTCAGGAGACCTATACCTGCCTTATTAGAATACAATTTCAAATCACCCGCCAATTACAAATCGAGATTGATTGATTGTGATTAATCTTATTGAGATTGATCTGGTCATCTGGGAGGGGTGACCTACCCTTAAGCCCTTTTGGTGGAGTTTTAGTTAATTGAGATTGAATGATTTGATTGAGCTTGATAAGCATATTTGATTTGATTAAGTGATCTGGTCAATTAATTTGATTAATTGAGCTGATTGAGATTAATCTGAATGAGATTTATCTGGTCATCAGGAAGGGGTGTAGCCTACCCTGATCGAGATTGATTTGATTGAGATTGATCTCATTCACTTATTGATTTGATTGGGATTAATTTGCTTAACTGATTTGATTAAATGACCTGATCAATTGAATTGATTAACTGATCGGATTAATTCATCTCATTCATCATTTGAACCTTAGGCCCCCAATCAGAACACAGGCTGGGTGGAGTCTAAGGGTCAATCAGAAACCAGTGATGACCTACAAACGACACCCACAAAATGGCCACCACCAATCACAAACCAGTGGGTGTGGCCTACTCTTACGCTCGGCTTGAGGCTGTATGCGTGCACGATCAATAACATAGAAGTGCGCGTGGCCATGCTCTCACGTGACTACCCCCACTTCACCCCGCCACTTTTAATGTTTTTGATCCCCCACTCCATTTTGTCCTAGAGTGACCTCCTTCAGCTAATAAACAAAAAGCTATCAGAACGACGTTTAAAACTTCATGTCAGATACAGCTAAATAGACAGCAAGATGTTAACTTGGAAAAACACTCCAAAGCCATCCCCTTCTACTAATATAGTTTAAGCATTTTCAATATTTTTTAATGAATTTTAGCTTTGTATTAAAATTCAAGAGAAGTTATGTGAAATAAAATTATCTCTTCTGATTCACTACTGCAACATCCGCGGTATCAGGTCTAATATTAATGCTATTCACCAACATCTTGAACAATTACAACCTGATATATTGTTTCTATCTGAAACACAAGTCTCCTCTGAAAGCTCCGAGTCACCCGACTTGCAATTTCCTCAATACCATCTTCACTCTAACTTTCGATATAAAGGAGGCGTATGTGCGTACGTCAAGGACAGAATTGCTTGCAAGAGGGTTTCTTCCTTAGAAAATAAAAATTTTGACGTGATTTGGTTTAAACATTCTGGTCCTAATTTTGTGAAATTCTACTGTTGCATTTATAGGTCTCCTAATGACAGCAACTTTCAAGACTTCTTCGATTACCTTAGTATGAAAGTTGACTGTCTCCTGTCTCAGTTTCCATCTTGCGGTATCTCATTTGTAGGCGATTTCAATGTTCATAACTCTAATTGGCTTCAATTTTCATCTACTACAAATCTCGCTGGTCATAGTGCAGAAACATTTGCTATTTCATGTGATCTCACACAAATGATTTCTAAACCCACAAGAATCCCTGATAACCCTAACCATACTCCACATCTTCTAGATCTCTTTCTTACATCAAACCCTCTTGTTCATAAAACTTCCGTTCTTTCGCCTTTAGGTCTTTCCGACCATTGTCTAATAAAAATCATTTTCTACGGTACCTAATTCAACTGTTGTTCGCAAAACCGATAGAACCTTGTGGTGTTTTAAATCAGTTCGATGGACTGATTTACGGGATTTCTTTGCAACCTTTCCATGGCGTGAATATTGTTTTAAGTCGTCCTCTTCTTCGGACATCGCTCTTTCAGTATCTGAAGTCATCCTCATGGGAATGAAAAAACAGTACCGTGTAGGTCATTCACGTTCCCAACCCTGGTTCAATAAGGCTTGTTCTGATGCAATATCTTTAAAAAATATATGTTACATTAAATGGAAATCTAATAAATCGGTTGACAGTCATGTAGAATACGTTGGTGCTAGAAATATCTGCAAAAGTGTCATCACTAAAATTAAAAAGTTGTTAGAACAACGAAAATGCAATGAACTAGCTACATCTCCATTAGGCAGTCGTAAATTTTGGTCTTTAGCAAAAGCCATTAGTAAAACTTTCGAACATCTTCATTTCCCCCTGACATCTATTGACGGATCGGTAGTTGCTGATTCTGTAGACAAAGCCAACGTTTTGTGGATTTGTTTGCATCAAACTCGTGTCTCAATGATTAGCGTAAACACCTCTGTCAAAAAGGTCCTTATATTTATAAACAAGTCTTAACGTCATAAGACATTATTGAAAATGGAAAAAATGTATGGGTGAACATAAACATGCCAATTCTCATTTTCTAATTTTTGATAATACACCTGCATCCTTTAACTAACGCAGATTTCATCCGGTAAGACAACTATAGGACAACGTGTTTCATATTACCCAATGTTCATCATCATTATCATTACATGTCATAATAATATCACGGAAATTAACGTGTCACCATTGTCGGGTTATGTATACAGCGTTAACAGTAAGTTTTACAATTAATTTATTAAAAACGCCTATACAATGTTAAATCAGTAAGAATGCCTATACAATAACAAATATAACCAAGCTTGAAATCCGGTTTCTATATTATTTGACATACATGGTCTGTCTTATCTGAAACATCTCTGTCAAAAAGATTTTATTGTTCGATTGATTGATTAGTTTGATTAATTTTTGCCTTTTGACAAGTGGCAAAGGTACGAGAACAGCTTACGGAGTCCTATACCCTCGTATGTGATAGTATGAGAGCCACTTATTAGAATACAATTTCAAATTTCCCTCCAAGGGGCGAAGACCTGATAGGTAGCGACGACCCTGGAACGAGTTCCGGGGTCCTGGAACTGTCTTATGAGTTGGTAAAGGGGTCCCCTTACTAGAATACAATTTCAAATTCCCCGCCAAAACAAAATGGCCAAAATTTTTTTATTATGACTCGTAATTAAAAAGAGATTGATTGATTCGATTCTATTTGATTTGAGTAATTGATTTGTTTGATTTGATCGTGACTGATTGATTTGGTTTGATATACTTTGGCTGATTTGATTGGTCGTTTGACTGGTTTGATTAATTTCTATCTTTTGACGTATGACTCATAATTAAAAAAAACTAAGACCCGAAAGCAAGTTTCTATCTCCTGTACCTATTATCTTATCAGATACCATGAGGGTCCCTTATTAGAGTACTATTTCAAATTTCCCGCCAAAACGAAATGCCCGACAAAATGTAATTATGACTCATAATTAAAAATACACTGATTTTCTTGATTTGATGGTTTGATATGATTTGACTGATTTGATTGGTCGTTTGACTGGTTTGATTAATTTCTATCTTTTAACAAGAGGGCGAATGCCCGAGAACAAGTTCCCGCCTATTATACCTATCTCTATTTATCACTGATAAATAAAAAGAAATTAAGTTGTTTAAAATACGACTTAGGGCGAGTGAAACGTGTGATTCTAGCTTGAAACTTGCTTTATCTAGAGGAATCTAGGTACAGGACGCAAGACTCATAATTAAAAACAGAAAGATAGTCGCCATTAACAGGTGTGATTATTTGCCTTGATTAATTGAATTTAGTTGATTGATTTGGCCCACGAATTTTAATTATGACTCATAATTAAAACAAAAAATCTTTTTGTTATCTATAATCTATAATCTATATTACAGAAACACTATTTCAAAGTTCACGCCTTAACGATTACAGGACCCTGCATATGCTTTTGAAAATATACCGCTAGGCGGAGCCACGATCATTCTCTATTACCGAAAACATTTATTAGGTAGTATGAGGTCACCCATACCATTTCAAATCTGCATACATTTACCGTTAGGTGGTGCTACGACCAGTCTCTGTTACAGAAAACATTCATTAGTTTTAAAAATACATCGCTAGAGGGCGTCACAAACAATTGGAGGGTCTGGCAAGGAGCGGATATCCTGCAAGAGGCGAATACCCTAGAACAAGTTCAAGAGACTTATACCTGCCTTATTAGAATACAATTTCAAAACACCCGCCAATTACAAAGCGAGATTGACTGATTGTGATTAATCTTATTGAGATTTATCTGGTCATCTGGGAGGGGTGGCCTACCCTTAAGCCCTTTTGGTCGAGATTTATTTAATTAAGATTGATTGATTTGATTGAGCTTGATAAGCTGATTTGATTTGATTAATTGATCTGGTCAATTGATTTGATTAATTGAGTTGATTGAGATTAATCTGAATGAGATATATCTGGTCATCGGGAAGGGGTGTAGCTTACTCTTAAGCCCTTTTGATCGAGATTGATTTGATTGAGATTGATCTCATTCACTCATTGATTTGATTGGGATTCATTTGCTTAACTGATTTGATTAAATGACCTGATCAATTGAATTGATTAACTGATCGGATTAATTCATCTCATTCATCATTTGAGCCTTAGACCCCCAATCAGAACACAGGCTGGGTGGAGTCTAAGGGTCAATCAGAAACCAGTGATGACCGACAAAAGACACCCACAAAATGGCCGCCACCAATCACAAACCAGTGGGTGTGGCCTGCTCTTACGCTCGGCTTGAGGCTGTATGCGTACACGACCAATAAGATAGAAGTGCGCGTGGCCATGCTCTCACGTGACTACCCCCACTCCACCCCGCCACTTTTAATGTCACTCCTTTGATCCCCACCCCATTTTGTCCTAGAGTGACCTCCTTCACCTAATAAACAAAAAGCTATCAGAACGACGTTTAAAACTTCATGTCAGATACAGCTAAATAGACAGCAATATGTTAACTTGGAAAAACACTCCAAAGCCATCCCCTTCTACTAATATAGTTTAAGCATTTTCAATATTTTTTAATGAATTTTAGCTTTGTATTAAAATTCAAGAGAAGTTATGTAAAATAAAATTATCTTCAAATAATATGTCTTCAGATTGTCTTATAGAATTAATCGTTTACTCAGATATTGAAAAAAATTTGAACACACTTAAATTCCAGATTAGGAACTGTCTTGCCGTCAAATTACGCCTCGTATCAAAAATTATTAATCGATATGTTTAAGATCTATATCTAAGTATTTTTATATATCCTTGAAATATGCAGCTGTATGATAAATATTTGATAAAAACCAATACGATAATTGAAATGTTACGAAAGGTGGAATTTCTGTAATAGGGCGAAAATATAGTGACGTGTAGCACTAATAACCACTAGTAGTTGATTCATATAGAGATGTCTTACATTTCCGTTTTTGTCCAGATCACGGCCCATATATGCAAAGAAATTACACAACCTGACTTAATACATTGATAATGAAAATAGGCAAATTGTAAAAACAAAAAGAATAATCTATGTCAGATGGACGATTAAGACTTCATGTCAGATAGAGGTTAATAGGCACAAAGACGCTAATTCAAAAAAAAATTCCATAGCCGCGCGCTTCTATAAAATACCGATAATACAATTTAAGCATTTTCAATCCTATTTAATTAACTTCTAGACTCAGTTTGCTTTATAAAGAAAATTTATATAAATTAAAATTTCTTTAAAACATATATTTACACATGTTCCTATAAAGTTGATCGATATTGAAATATTGAACAAGTTTTAGCTAATATTTAAAATCTACCTTGGGATTATTTTTACCGCTAAATTACCCGTCGTATCAAAATTACATTAAAGATAATCGATATGTTTAACGTCTATATGCAGGTATTTTCATGTATTTGAAATATTCAGATGTTTCAGAAATAATTAATAAAAATCAAAAACAACCATAATAAACCCCCTCTCTAATGATAAATTTCTCTAACATGCAACACGCAAATCCAACCAACCAGCTTCCATGGTGGTGTGTGTCCATGATAACTCTAAAACAATAACACGTACGTACTTTTTTATTTAACCTTCATTTCCTTTCAATTCTCCTGGAGTTGATTAGATTGTGGAAAAAAATCCAGCGGCGGAGAGGGTAGTTTATTAGGGGTAGTTTTTCATTTTTATCAAATATTTCTGGAACAGCTGCATTTTGAAAGATATTATAACTAGATATAGATCTTAGACTTATGGAATCCCATACAATTTTTTGATACGAAGTGTAATTTCGCGGAAAAAAATTCCTAAAGTGGAATTTTGTTTTCAATATGGTGAAGATTAGTTTGTTTTCCTTTTACTACACTAATATCATACAATAATTAAGTCCGTAAATTAATTCATTATGCCCGATGAATATTGATAAGAGTAAAATTGAAAGATAGCCGTTAATTGTAAATACAAATTTTTCTTTGTTTAAAAATTAAAACTTATCAAGTACTATAAACGACCGTTAATATAAAAACAAGTTTTCTTTTTCTTATTCGGAAATTAAAACCTGATAAGTAGTGATTCAGTTTATATTAAAACGCACATGTTAAATGGAAATTACATTCAAAACCTGTTATATTATATTGGAGAATGATAAGAAAACAAAGCACTCAATCTAATATAATCTAATTAAGAGAGCTTTAATTTAATATATTTAACACCGTCCTTATAAATTAGTTAATATGGTTAGTAAAAATTGGATTGTTAAATAGCAGTTTTGATACAAACACGTAAAGTTAAATTTGAAATACTTTCTATGAATTCCAACCACAAAAGAATGTATCTTATCTTTTACTATTGCATAACATTTTATGTATTTAAATAACGCGACACCGACAGATGTGTCAAACAGTGACCAGCTTCTGGAATTGCGTGATTTTGAGTTGATATAAGTGTTATTAACTACTAATTAAACCCTTAGATAGAATAAACGCTTTTTGTTAATGGAAACTGGCTGAATTTTATATCAATCGTTATATTACTTCATAAAGAATAATTTTAGTAAGACGAAAGAAATATTAATTGAGTAGTTGATTTAATATTAATTAAAACAGATTGTTACGCTGTCGCCTCATCGTTAAAATTATGGACGCCTTTCCCCATTTTTAAATGGCGTACTCTATATAGATTAGTGCTTTCACAAAAATCTTTGTCTTTCCTTCGTTCTCACTGAGTATGCAGCGAAAATTTGTGAATTGATATTATGAGGTAAAGAGTAGTTCATACAGGCTAATTAATAGAATTCAACTTAGTAAATACTTGCTCTGTAACCGAGTATAAAACGTCAGTTAAATTTATTTTGACAAGTAGTAAAAAGTTACTTTGCTACCGAGCACCGTTTTGGTTAAACCGTAATCAGTGAAGTTTAAATAAATTCACAGAGTTCATATTTATTAAGAAGCATTCATTTTCATCCATGATTGGTGAAGGAATTTTGTTTCTCAAGGGGACCTGTGAACTTTGTCTACCGTACCCGCCGTCTGCCTGTATTAATTGAGTTTGTACATCTTCCATCATAAGGACCAGACCCTGAATTTTATCCTCCACTGTGAGACCCGACGCAGCCGTTTGGGAAGCCGTAGACGTTCAGAAGTGGACCCAAAGACCGCTTGAACGAAAGTTTATCTTTGGGTGGCGCCCGCATCCGTTTTCTAACCCCTGGAACGAAAGACCGCTGTCCACAACCCTCCAGGAGCATTACATAACAGCAAATACAGTAACTTATAATTTTCTTTGCATAAGATTGATTTTTTCCCCAAACCAATCTTAATTTTTGTGTTGGACTTCGTTGAGGGCAAGTTTCACTGGGTCTAGTACATTTCTCCGCGGTCGATTCGCCCCGACCGTTTCGCCGCTAGGACTGTTCACTGCGAAGACGATTTGACGCGATAACAGTTTACAGGGGGATGTTTTTACGCAAATATTTTTATGTTTGTAAACATTTTGTTAAACATTTCTAAATTTCTAATTTCACTTGTATTAAATAATTGGAAAGTTCAAGTTAATGGGAAAATTAGAAAATTTAATTGAAATAATATTTTAGTAGCATTTTGGGTATAATTATAATATTTATGTTTAGATAATTAAACAGTAAATTACACTTGAATTACTATTATTTTAACAAATACGGCACAAAAATTTTAATATCTCTGATTATAATTAATGAGTCCTTAATATCACATTAATATAAGTACTTTCTCTCATATGAACTATGAAACGAAATCATGTTGGGGTAGTTTATATTGCTTTATTAATGTAGAATAAAAATAAATAAAAACAATTTATGTATGTAATGTATGTAAGTTTATATTACTTTATTATTTTAAAATAAAAATAAACAAAAACAATTTATTTGCATTTATATTAAGAATTCTTGGTTCACCGTCACCGCGGCGAACCGCAATCGCGGCGAATCGCTTTCACGGCGAACAGTCCTGGCGGCGAAACGGTCGCGGCGAATCGACACCGGCGAAACGTACCATTCCCAGTTTCACTTGCCACCATAGAAAACCCATTACAATATCTGAATAACGCATAATTTTTAGAGAAAATGTAAACACACTATAAAAATAATTTAATTTCACATAATTTTTCTTTACACAGAATTTTAATACGATGCCAGAATGCATTAAAAATTAATTAAATAGGATTGAAAATGCGTAAACTGTATTATCTATATTTTTATAAAAGCGGGCTGCTTTGAAATTTCCTTTTTCTTTCCAACTTACATGCACAAATGTAGATATACTATTAAAGGATTATGCAATTGACTTTTTTTCACTATGGCTAAATCGCCTTTGAAGCTCATGTTAAAACGTTGGGCCAAGTGTAGCCAAGATCGGACATGATATCTATGTGTGTGTGGATTAGTGTCTGGGTTTGCCTATGGGTGTGGTGCGTGTAAATGGGCGTGGGTCGCCCAGGCGTTGTTAATTCAGGCGCATTGGTGCGAGCGTGTACGTGTGTGCATGTGTGCGTATGCGTGTGCGTGTGTATGTGTATGGACGTGTGCGTGTGCGTGTGAGTGTGAGTGCATGTGCGTCTGCGTGTGCGTTCGGCATATGTGTTGTCCAGTTGCTGCTGTATAATAGTTGTCATGTGTGTAGTCGTGTACATGCGCTGTAGTGATAGCAGTGTGTCGAGAGTGTCAATATGTCTTAGTGCGTGCGGTGTGTGGTAGATCTGCAAGTTATTATGACTGTGTTTATAATAGTGGGATTGGTCATGCGGTGATAAGATAAGTCTCTCGACAGAAACCCAACGGAATGAGAGTCGAAAACAATGTCGAAAGATCCGAAAATTAATAATCGATCTCGCGGTATTATTTAGAATCTGCGACAGGCATTTGTGTCGGTGCTTCTAATACCGTGATTGGTGGATAGACTGGCGGGGACTCTGACGAAAAAAAACTCTTAAGGTTTCTCAAATTCACGTGGGAGGTGATATAAATTCATTATTTGATGATTTCTGTAAATTTTAATTAATCAGGATAATTAGCAAATAATTAATTAAAAAAAGTGGCAAAGGCGGCTGTCTCTTTACAGATCATTGTTTTTGTTTTTACAGTGTTGCCTATTTTCGTTATGAACGTATTAAAATTGATGTTGCATAATTATCCTAAAAAAATTATTATTAAGATGATTTCATTTCTTTTAATGTACACTTAGTAGGTTTAAATGTCGTGTGTTGATCCACACCATATATTTAACGTTACTGATAAAGCGTAATTTTAAGATATAACAAGAGATACATTAAAGGTTTAATGGTTCAAGGATAAGTAATATTAAGATCCGAAATTTCTTACGATTAGAAGTTAAATCGTTATCGATAACATTAACTTTAGTAACCAGCATATCCTTTTGTTAAGATTGACCTGAATTTTAAACTTAACTAAAACATTTAAGCAAAAACAGTTTATTTGAGGCAATATGAACACATAAAATAATATGAATTATAAAGACAAAGACTATATTTTGATTGAAAAGGCCTTTCTAAATTATCGAAGGTATCAGGCATTATTTGAAATATCCTCAATCTAAGTTTCGATCGTAGTTATGTTTTAAGCAGGTGGTGTTATTGAGGTAAATCTCCTCAAAACAGTATTACGTAACACTATGAAGAATTTCGAAGCAAACTTTCAACTCGATTAAGTTAACATGACGTGATCGATTAAATTAGACATTACATTGGTGAACCATGCAAATGTGATTGTTCATTACAAGTAAACTTTCAATATTTTCAAATTCTAGTTTTAAATTGTTTAAACTTGGAAGGAAAGCGCCAGTTATTAATGACTAACGCAACCTGCTATATGAGTTATATAAGATTAATAAACTATATTTTGAACGATTTAAGTACGTTATCTAAATGTACACAGGTATCAATGTTGATTATAAATAACTTTGTAAATTATCTAGATCTTATAATTGACTGATCAATTGTTATGTTTATACATCAAGATGTTGGTTATCATGAGGTAAATCTGCTAGAAAAGTTGAACGTAAAAGTTATGGTAAGAATTTCGATACAAATACCATCATTAATTAACTCTGTGCTATGACGCATGTTAAAGTTAAGGTACGTCATACATTGGTAAACGTTTTTAGACATGGGCAAATGTGCACATTGGTTCAACAAGTACTTTTCAATATTTTTTAAATTCTAGTTTTAAATTGTTGTTTAAATGGAAGTTAATGAAAAGTTATTAATGGGAATTAGTGCAGCGTTTATTGTAATTTATATAAATTAATAAACTCTATGTGAACGATTTAATATTATTAAATACACACTTATCAATTTGAATATTATAAATAACTTTGTAAATTATTTAGATTTATAATTGACTGATCAATTTTATTTTATACATCAAATTATCAGTTGGTTATCATAACAAGTTTAAAGGAAAGTTGAACGAAAAGTTCAAGTGGTTGGGTATTGGCTGTGTCATACAACAGCGCATGCCTCTTATTTCCCCACTCTCTGCGCTATGACGCATGCCCTTATTGAAAGCAAAAGCGCATCAATGTAAACTAGGATTTAGGGCAGTTAAAGAAAATCCATCTAGCAATAAAATGCCTTATGTGATTAAAGTTGTAAATGTAAGCAGTTTTTTTCAGAAACATGGATATTATGATGAAAATACAATAAGTGGTGAAAGTATAAGTAGGTGGTTGGGACATATAACCTTAAGAAAATTAAATTATCGCCAAATGGTAATAACAATAATGTAGTTAAAGTATAAAATAAAGTGCCGTTGACTCATCAGTAGATTGAGATAGGGGGGTTCAATTAACGCACCTGAAATACTGCCTGCGTTTCAATAGCTTCATTATTTTACTTATGCCTAGTTAATAAAAAAATTATGTATTAATTATAAAAAATATAATTAACTGCATGCTCGAGCGCCATGTTATCTTTGTCCAGGAAAATAACAAAACCCCAAATAAGGAACAATAATAATTTTCTATAAATAACAAAAATTAACAATGTGCAATTAAGTTTATTTACTCAATAGATGGATGGTTAAGGAGAGGTAAGAAAAGGTTTTAAAGCTAAGCTTAAAAATATAAAATTTACCACATAAATTCCAAGCATAATAGTTTCTATAGACAGCTTCTGTGATTAACTACGGATGCGGAAACGGTCAATCAAGATGAAAGCGTTTCTACTTTCTTTTTACTCTTGATGTCTTATTGAATTAAAATTGCATTCAATATGATATTCTTGAGTGAAGAAAACTTTGTAAATAAGTAACTTAAGAGCCATTTAAAATATAAATATAAGTACTTTAATGAATATACATAAGAACGTACGTAAAATAAAAGTGAAAAGGTAGAAGTGAGGTAGAAGTGGCTAAAGCAAAGCTTAGCTAAAACATAATGAATTACAAAATAACTCACCACCGAAATATGATGGCACCCTCTATAAAAATTAAGTAAAACCATCATGACAATCCTACTGCTTAAACATTCTGCAGCAAGTGAAGAAAAATAGAGGCTTTCAGAATTGCTTCTCAAATTCCCCTCAAGAGGTTGTCACGTGTACACAATGATCAGTCCAATTTTACAAGAAAGGAACTATATTTATATAATATTACACCCAAAATATATGTTCTATGAAATGCAATTTAAGTTGCCTTCTCAAATTTTACATGTAAATAATTAAAAACTCCTCTAATTTTACAAATAAATTAATGATCTTAGATTAACGTATTTTTAATACAACCACAAAAAGGTTGTTACACCCTCCTAAAATTTGGACTCGGAGATCACCAAAGCGGAGATTCCAAACACTAAGCTAATAAATGAAATTATTAAAATTTAAAAATACAAAATGTTAAGCTAATTAAAATATAAGCAATATTGAAAAATAACAAGAAAACGTACGAAGAAGTACGGAAAATGTGGTGACGTTGGTCAGGAAAGACCCTCGCAACATCACAAAAAGCTAATGACGCGCTACCACCCGCACACGCCACTAGTAGAGAATCAAGGACTCGAAACCTTAAATAAAGTCCAAAAACTTTAACTGGTGGGGTTAGTGAAGCAAACCACCATCAGAAGAGCAAAATGAGTATCCGGTAAAAAAATTTAAATCTAAGGTAAAAAACGAACGGAAACCGTAACCTACCATGACCTGAAGGGACAGTGGGCAGAGAACCCGGAAACGGTCATCGTGCAACTTCATAAAAAATCAAGGCGAAACGCCACTCTACTCGAGAGTATAAGTATTAAAAAAAATCCTTGCGGACTAACAATAAATAATCGCGAGACTTGAGGTCGAGAGAGAGCGGTTCAATTACCCTACCCCGGTGGTCTCAAACCAAGCCTCCTAGGTACATAACACAACTACCACTGTCACGTTTGATAAGTGAGTCAAAATCGGTAAATCCAAGATACGACTATTTTCATGGCAAATTAGCTCAGGATGCTTCGTCGTGGAGAACAAGAGAGGCCATTCTACCCTTCACGAGATTCAGGTTTTTTAGAAACGTTGGCTAACATTTTCTTATACCAATCGTCTAAATCAACAACAGAAAATTCTAAAGAACTAACTTCCAAAGGTGCTCTAGAAAGTGCATCAGGAACTACATTTAATTTACCTTTACGATGAATAACTTCAAAATCAAATTGTTGAAGTTTAACACTCCATCTGGCTAATCTACCAGAAGGATCTTTTAAATTATTAAGCCAAATCAATGAATGATGATCAGTAATAACTTTAAAATGGGTACCTTCAATATAAGGTCTAAACTTTTGAATACCAAAAATAACTGCAAGTAACTCACGTTCTGTAATTGAATAATTTTGCTCGGCTTTGTTTAAAGTACGAGAACCATAAGCGATAACAACTTCCTCCTCTCCTACTCCTTGTGTTAATACACATCCAACTCCACACTTAGATGCATCACATTGTAAATAAAATGTTTCAGAAAAATCAGGGCTCGCTAAAATAGGAGCATTAACTAATAAAGATTTAATTTTTAAAAATGAATCATTCGCTTCGTCATTCCATAAAACTTTCTGAGATTTCTTCTTACCTTTCAATAAATTATTAATCGGAGATAAAATAGTGGAAAAATCATGAATGAAACGTCTATACCAAGAACACATTCCAATAAAACGTTTAACTTCTGTAAAAGTATGTGGTTGAGGAAATTCAGTAATAGCTTCCACCTTTGAAGGATCGGTGTGAAGACCATTCTTATCAATAACAAAACCTAAATATGATAATCGAGGTTTACAAAATTCACATTTATCTAAATTAATATTCAATTGGGCATCATCAAGCCTTTTAAAAACTTCTCTCAATATCGCCACATGTTCCTTGAATGTACTTGAAAAAATAACAATATCGTCTAAGTAAACAAAAACTGATTGAGATAAATCATGTCCTAAAATGGAATCCATAAATCGCTGTAATGTATCATAATCAAATATTGAATGCATTTTTTTTTAATAATTCCAATTACATAAAATGTAATCAAAGCAATTTGAATTAATCCTTTTAAATTTAATTTACGTCTCTCATCTAATGTCAACCCTTCTGCTCCATTTACAATTAAAAAATTTTAATTCTACTAATAAACTCATCAATATAAAACATCACTAAATAATTAAAATTTGACATCGTAAAAAAATATTATATAACACACAATCAATAAAGAAACACATAAAAGACCAAGCGTAAAACAATAAACCGTAACACTCCTTAAAATTCTGTCAACTCTACATAAAATCAATTAAAAAATAAACACACAAGTAAAAATAACTAGCATTGAAACATTAGCATATCCCTTTTTCTGGCCCCACAAAAATATAACACCAATGTAAATAAAATATCAAATAAGCAATAAATTTCAAGTAATAAATCTGAATGTAATAAATTTCAAAGTCCCTGCTCGCCCGCGCTAAAGTATAATGCTTTAACTTAAGCCAAAGTATAAAATAAAGTGCCGTTGACTCATCAGTAGATTGAGATAGGGGGGTTCAATTAACGCACCTCAAATACTGCCTGCGTTTCAATAGCTTCATTATTTTACTTATGCCTAATTAATAAAAAAATTATGTATTAATTATAAAAAATATAATTAACTGCATGCTCGAGCGCCATGTTATCTTTGTCCAGGAAAATAACAAAACCCTAAATAAGGAACAATAATAATTTTCTATAAATAACAAAAATTAACAATGTGCAATTAAGTTTATTTACTCAATAGATGGATGGTTAAGGAGAGGTAAGAAAAGGTTTTAAAGCTAAGCTTAAAAAATATAAAATTTACCACATAAATTCCACAGCATAATAGTTTCTATAGACAGCTTCCTGTGATTAACTACGGATGCGGAACGGTCAATCAAGATGAAAGCGTTTCTACTTCTTTCTTTCTTACTCTTGATGTCTTATTGAATTAAAATTGCATTCCAATATGATATTCTTTGAGTGAAGAGAAACTTGTGTAAATAAGTAACTTAAGAGCCATTTAAAATATAAATATAAGTACTTTAATGAATATACATAAGGGTACGTAAGTACGTAAAATAAAAGTGAAAAGGTAGAAGTGAGGTAGAAGTGCCTAAAAAAGCAAAGGCTTTAGCTAAAACATAATGAATTACAAAATAACTCACCACCAAAATATGATGGCACCCTCTATAAAAATTAAGTAAAAACCATTATGACAATCACTACTGCTTAAACATTCTGCAGCAAGTGAAGAAAAAATAGAGGCTTTCAGAATTGCTTCTCTAAATCCCTCAAGAGGTTGCACGCAGTGTGACACAATGATCAGTCAATTTTTACAAGAAAGGAACTATATTTATATAATATTACACCCAAAATATATGTTCTATGAAATGCAATTTAAGTTGCCTTTCTCAAATTTTACATGTAAATAATTAAAAACTCCTCTAATTTTACGCCAAATAAATTAATGATCTTAGATTAACGTATTTTTTAATACAACCACAAAAAAAGGTTGTTACAGACAGTTTATCGATATGAGGACGAACGTTCACGATGAAGAGCAAAGCAGAATACTATCTGTGGTCTCTGAGAATTCGTTTGTAAAGTGAACGAGGAAACATACGAGAAAAGACGGTTTACAATGTCTAAATTGGCTACTTATTTTCCACATGCACCATCGTAAAGTGTTCTCTAGAAGGCAGAGCACATGTATCGCAACAATGCTGATAGTATGAATGTTTGTACGCCATTGGGACGGCCTATGGAATTTGGGTTGCTAAGATTTCACCAGAAAGTAGACAGCAATCAAAGGAATGACGACTTGGTAGATAATTGGGAAAAATATTCAAACAGACGCTATCCAACCGTTCCTTTGGAACTCATAAGGAACAGTAATAAATATGAATACTTCAAACTGTGTTACTTTACAAAGATTACAAATCAAAAAGCAAGAAGTCTGGTGATTTTTAGTAGGACAGCGATGCAACAACATTGAAGAAGTAGAAACTTTGGTTCGGAATTAGATGTAGATTTGATAGATAAAGTGGGACACAAAAGCTTATATCGATATGAAAGTGTATATATTTAAGTGGGGATTATATTTGAAGCAAATACTTTTTTACAATTGAAAAAAATACGTGTAAGTAGTTTAAGCAAATACTGCTACAACAAGTGAAAAAATGGCTGTAATTTATATGACCATTTGGAACCTAATTTAGAATATCCCTCGTAAAAAGCACACACCTTGTAATGCCGTCATGCCTTATAATTCTTAAATATCCAATCTATTTGGAGGTCCATAGTGTAGGATGAGCAATGCCAGAACCGAAGACTAATTGCAGCTTGCAGTGACTGCTTCGCGAAATTATTAGTTCTGTCTCTTCTATTCAAAGTTTCGAAAGTAAACACACGAAATCGTCGATGGAAACGTTGCCGACGCTCTGGTTCCATTATTTCTCAGGCGACCGATGTAATTATTGGTAAACCATCCCAAGATAGGTTGAAATTTATCTGAAAAATAAATGTTCTAATTCGGCAATTGTAGTAATCACATCCTCTTGTGGAACAAATGCCAGTGAAGTGATCATTTTCGCTTGTAGTGTAAATTCTGGATCAGAATTGTACCGCCCGAGGAGATTGCAGGAAGATAAATTCCTTCGAAGATTCTTTACCAGGTGGAATAAACACCCCCAAATTTTCGCTTCTGGGATAACTTGTCGTACCGCCTGGTGAATGTCCAATTCATAATCCACGCTGATGGTTTCCGGATTGAACTATGAACAAAGTTCTCTTATCATGTTCAACAATTTAAGATATGTTTCTGCGCTCTTATCGTGTAGCAAACAATACAGTACCGGAAACACTGGGCCCTTATCTTCGTGCGTATCTTTCTTTCAAGAATGACAAATATATGCGCGAAAAGTGGCGGACACAATAAGAAAATACCGTCTACAAATAATTCCTTCATTCTTGCACTCCACGTTGAATGGTATTCTCTACCAAATATGAATATTCGCTATGGATTCAACTGAACTCTTCCAGAATCCACCAGCAAAAAATTCTCGAAATTGGTAGGACTGTACTCTATAGCGAGTAATCTTGTGTAATGTTAATTGCTTCGCGAGTTTCTGGATTTGCCGGTGTTTTGGACGTGTTTATTCTTACTCTCTGAATGGTCCTCCGCGTAACAGTTGACTTTGAGAGAATACCTTTTGTGGAAGCCGAAGCATTCCCCAAAATTCGTCCTCTGATTGGTGAAGAGTTTTCCATCGTTGTCGTGGCGAGGCTTTATGACGGTATTCATTTGTTGCAAAACAGCATTTGCAGCATTCCCTACTGTCCTGCACGTGTGCAGATTTCGGATTGAATAGAATGTACCATTCAAAATTCTGGCCCATATCCTTCTTTTGCAATTCTCGTGTTTGTGTTCACAGCGCCAGAATTAGATGGTCTTGGTTTTATTGGTTTTATCCTTGGTGTAGAGATATCCCAGGATTATTTTGCCTGGTCCCTTTGACTGAGCACGTTTTTCATGTCACTTAACAAGACACCAAAAATTTTTAAATTTATTGAAACCATACTCCAATAAATAAAATTCCTTACCTTATTCGATGAATATAAATTAGTTACAACAACGTTAGATCAATTATTTCCGTATTCGACAAATCACAAAATAACAAAATCGCACACACTGTCACTACTTCAGATATAATTCTGTAATAATTTTAACAAAATTGCTTTTCCTAAAAGTGACTAATGGTATAATTTCTTAGGAATGTTTGTTTGCATTGTGCATATAATTGCTTTACTTATCATAATTATCTTTAAGTACGTTTTACAGCCATTATGACCGCACAACTATTTCTTAATCTACATGCTTTGGGCAAATTTCTAAACAATCATATTAACCGGTAATTAACGTTTCAAGAAATGAAATAGTTTCCAATAATGACATTTTCAATACTACCCACTTCCTATAAGTTTTGAAGTTTTGCACACGGGGTGTTATAATGCCGCTGGCAATATAACAATGGTAGCATAGTAATTTTGAGAGCGGACCGTCGCCGAGTTTCCCATCGCCGAGTTGTCCATCGTTTAGTTGGCATTGCCGAGTTGATCATCGCCGAGTCGGTTCGCCGAGTTGACCTGCTCCTTTGAAATTAAGTAGATGTTGACCTGATTTACAATTTTGTAAATTCACTGGTCACGCATCTCAGTAGAATACAGGCACCACCTTTGACTTCGTTAATAGATTTTTAATTCTTATTAGTGAGTTCTTAGAATTGTCAAATGACTTTTCTAATTTTTTGCTCCAGATTGAAATAATATTTTCTGAGTAGAAATTGATTGGTCTGAGATACGATTAAAATAAATTACTGAGATAAAAATGTGTAAATTATCTTATGGCGTTTATTTCTTAATATTGCCCCTGATATTTTTATGCACACTTCTTATTTAGAGAAAACACTGATTAAATTGACATTAGCGTATTTGTTAATTACATTTAGGTAATTAAATGGTTTTGTGGCATGAATCCAACCATTTTACTTTTAGACTCCGAGTATATTCGTACCTTATGTTATGTAATCATAAGATCCAGATTATTCAACTCACGTGAGAATTTATCTTAGAAAGTAGTAAAAGAATGTAATAGGCATTAGGCAAGGTTGCTTTGTAATGTAGTTGTTTGAATTAAAATAACGACGGTTTAAAAGGGGCTATCCTCTGTCACATAAATAAATACGTGTAAATGGAAAACATAGTGAAGTTCATATTTTTGGTGCAGTAGGTAATGGAGTTTTTAAGCACTATTACTGTTTTAACTAGTATAGTGGTGGTTTGCTATCCGCCGAGGGGTTGAAGAAGCTGTACGATGTTATCATCTATAAAATCATTTCGAAGTTGATGTTGATTTAGAGGTGTACAGATAGTTTGTAGAGGGAGTTAGAAGACACACAGTTTCCGTTGCAACATGGCCACAGGTAAAGTATTCTTGTAATTTCTCGAATCAAATTGTGGCTTGTAGAAATCCTTCAAGCATAGTGGAGGAGTCGGATCGTATCGGAAGCGACTTAATGTAAGTCCCTAATGCGCTAAGTTTATTATTATCCTGCTTTATTGTAGATAAAGCTCGAAATGGAAGGGTGGCCGGGAGTTCTTTTAGATAGGTTTGATCGATTGCTACCTTGGGTGTCACACTACCGAATAACAGAAAAAGGTTTTATGCATATATTATTCCATATTTTTTTAACATGTACACTTGCACTAAGATGATAACAACAAAAACTAGATGCTTTAACCAAAACAAAAAATCAATTCTTTGTACTCTACTTTAAACGAGAAATAAATAAATTAAACGGGCGTTTCTTGCCTCTGGCACTCCGGGCGGTTATCTACCCACTCGGGCACCCAAACTTATTCTCTTTACGGTGGTTGGAAAATAATATTAACGGTGCAGGTAAAATAATGACTCAAAACACGTTAAAGTAAATAAAGAGAAATCAGGCAATGTTTTGATACAAACTTTACTGTTAAGAAATGCTCGATAACATTTTTATTGCTCGTTAAAATATTTGCAAAGAGATAAATGCATAGAGGTAAACGTTTTCTATCTGTACGGGAAATCGAAATTTTTAGTTTTGAATGACGCGTTTTAACCGTTTTAAATCTATATACTTTAACAAAATTTCAACATATTTTGATAATACTTCTAATATGACTTGTTTAATTAACATGATGATGTTCTAATTAGTTTTTAGTGATTAATTGAGATTAGATTGAGAGGGTTTCATTTTAAAGTAATTCTATCTGAATTTAGGATACACGACTGATGTGATGGTGGAAATAGGTGGCTGCTGAAATTAGGTTTATTTTCAAAGGGGAATTTGATGATGGAAACCGAGATTGGTTAATAAGTATTCTCGTATTGAATTCTTTTATACGGGAACGATATGTTTAGTTCGAAAATGATGGTGGTAATGGTTGAGAGAAACGTTATTGAGTGAATATCTTATCTCGGTACAGTTGAAGCAGGTGTTTAAACCTTCAAGAATGATTAGCTTACTGGAACATTTATATTTTTATACAGACTGGCTGGATAAACTAAACGTGTGAGCAGTCTGGTACCAAAGAAAAATTGATACAGAAGTATTCTTCAATCTAGTTTTTATCGTGAAGTGTGATACACGAATGATCGGATCTTGGTATGGTTGATCGCTTTCCTTCCAACGACACTTTGCTCTTAATCAGCTGCCTGGGCCGCCGTATAGGTGCATTTCTGTGTGTAAATATGTAAATAAGTGTCGACTACAAGACCTGGACAGAGTTCCGTTGCGGTTTTTAGTGGCAGCCGTGAAACCGGCAGAATTAAGGCTGGCAGCCTTTCTGTCCAACTATGTAAGTAGACAACGCCACTGAGAATTAATCCGCCGTTACATTTTCCACCGGTGTGTGTAGGTATTTTAAAAAGCTTAGGTGCAGTGAAAGGCGACTTTGAGCGACAGCCGGCCAAGGTGGGCTGGGGAATTCGAGAACAGACTTAGAAGAGCTGAAAAAATGTTACACATTACTTGTGCTATATATATATATATATATATATATATATATATATATATAATTGTGGTGGCAAATATATAAAAAATAAAATAATATTGATAAGATAAATAAATTTTTATGCACCGAACTAGCTCAGACATCTCATAATCGGGGATAGAGTTCAATTTAGCTTTTACGCTTATTTGTTGGCAAATGAAAATAATCATAATTTAAACTTTGATATAAATTTAATTTTTTTATTTGTGAATTTAATTGCATTTATAGGTAAAAGTGAAATCATGAAATGTTCTTTATTATATAAATTCCAAATTATAATAATTGGATGGTATGTGAAACAGACCTTAGTTAAACATGCACAATAACGCATGCGTAGCGTCTTAACTGAATTAAATAGCAGCCTGTCAAAAATGTCAAATAGAAAATTCTTAAAAATGTGAGTTTAATAATTTTATAATTGAAATTGAAATGTTGATAAAATAATAAAAGTTCAATTACTTTACAGATGTATATACCGTTATTGCACAAACATATACCCATATAAATGAAACACACAAATGCAGGAAATTACACAAATAATGGAAACAATTTAAGGGTTATGATAAATAAACTCACATGTGTATCGGCATATTTCCAAAAGATGTTTTCATTTGGCTGGTTCCATATAAAACTTGGGTAGGCTTCTTCTCATATGTAGTCGACGTTACTGGTTCGTTGTTCAAGGTGGTGCTGCATATACTTTAAATCTTCAACCAATATACACCTTGTTCAATGACAACTTTTCTTTGTGGTAATCGTGATGTTACTTATAATTTGCGTAAATAATTTCAAGTAAGCACTGTGTTATTAATTATATTTTACTTAAGTGTTGTTTTAAATGTTTATAAAATTTACGATTTAAGAATTTTATTTTAGGTTCGTAAAACTTTAATTCATATTCACTTTTTGTTTTAGATCCCGTTATGTAATATCGTTTATTACTTATTATATGTCGCTTCAGAAAAATAAACATCGATTCAGAAAACTGAATAATTTTATTAACGACAAAAATAAACAAAAACAAAAACACATCAACCGAAATTTGAATACGTAAAATTTTAATCAAAACAAAGCTTTATTATAATATAAATTATATCGGTAACCTAACTTTATATTTAATCGTAGGTTGAAAACAATAGTTTCTGATTTCTCGGCTCTTCACTAACCGCGTTTCAAAATTTCCGATAATAACTTAACTTGAAACTTACATGTTAACACAAAACACTATCAACACTTTGACTTTTTGTTCATAAAATTAAAAATTGGAAATGAGATTGGAAGAGAGCTTTGAATTCAGGAGCAATTCCTTAAATACTATTCTGTTAGCTACAAAATTTCAACTTTTTTTGTACCGTACAAACAAAGTAACCAAGCCTCTGATTGGTTTAAACAAATTTGAAAACTTTACTAAAATACAAATTATGTCATAACTTTCTTAAAATAGTTCTGAGTTATATTTTGATAACAGAATTGGAATCTGTGCATAATTCCGCACAAAACGATACCTCACGAGCATGTATTGCTTCAAAAATGTACGATTTGACATATTCTAATCTAAATTTACTTATATCTAAAAAACCTTAAATTCTACACCTAAACTAAATACATATTCGTGATCTACATGAAAAATTGAATTAGAAAACGTTTATTTAAACTCATATATCTTAATTTTAAAGGAAAATTCTTTTTCATATAGGAAATTTATGTAGTTAACCCCATTTTCCTAATTTTATGTTTAAATAGCTTGTACAATGTAAATTTCTACATGAAAACGAGGGAAACCTCCTATTAATTACTCTAATAATTTATTTTATGTTCAAATTATTCTATAAAAACTATAAATTTGGAAAAACCTTAAAATTAAAACTTAACCTAACTTTATACAAATATACACATAATTTGCGTATGCAACGTCCAAATTACTTAAAATGTCACTCTAGGATGTTGTTAAAACTGTCTTCAACATCAACACTGTTCACTTTTATTGTAATGTCTAAAACTTTGTCAACTCAACAATCCATATTGTTAAACACACTTCTTCAAAATTTTTACACAAAAAGTATTTATATGTAAAATATCCACATGTAAAATAGTTGTTTATATTGTCTTTAATGTTTACAATGCACTACCGCTTCTGCTGCACTTTTTTGTACACTAAGTTTGTGAATAAACTGTGAATTTAATAAAATATGTTCTACGAACTTAATCGTACTTACAAATACAACTCCATATGACCTTCCTCACATGCCCCTTATATAGCCCAATGCTTTTTATGATTAAACAAACTTGTGCAAATTTCACCAAGCCTGTTTCGTTAAATCAAAATCAATTTCTTTCACTCGTCTAACTATATTACTTAATAAAATGCAGTGTAAATATATTCTAATTTATCTCAAATTGCCCACTATAAGAAATTCAAGCTTATTCACTCTAGTCCCTGACTTAAACTTATATCTAACCATCTCAATATGTACATATATATTTATATATATATATTAATAAAATATATAAATATATTATAATTTATATAATATTATATAAATATATTAATTATTATTAAAGTGCAGCTGTAGAAAATGTATGCACCATTTAGCTGTAGTGAATATTTCCCTACTCTTTATGCTTATGCGGAAAGTGAATATTATTATGTGCAGTAAGTAAAGCAATTTTTTCTCTCGTGAAATTTGGCGAACACCCTAACTAAATTGGGGCAATACTCTCCACAAGTCTTAGGACAACACTCGTAACTAACTTATGATAAGTGAAACACTAAATTGACATATTAAGTTAAGAGGAACTCTGATTTGCAATATTGCGGTCGGTTTTAATTTATACAGAAAATTTAAACAAAATTTATTATGATCTTTCAAATGCTGCTTAATTTTCTTCATTTCTTTATTATTTCCGTTAATTTTATCGATAAGTGGCGCCTCTATAATTTGCCCTAAGTAAGTAGTGAGTTGGCCAGTGAAGACTTGTCACCTCTTATGATTTTTAATTGAATGCTAACTTGGATTTTATATTCACATTTTATAGTCCGTCCCAGAATATCAAAGAGTAATAGATAACTTTGACAGCAATAGGTCAGTGACGTACTTATTAAAGGCATATACTATAAGGTCTATAAAATATATTGACTTTTCAGTTCCTCATGTTCGTATAAAATATTAAAAAAATACATACTTGTAATTATAATTATGACCTATTAATACACACAGAAAGTAATTTAATATCTAAGCCTTTGTCTAAGTAACCTCCAAGTTTTTTTATCAAACCAAATAATGTTTGTTAAAGTGCATTTAATCTATTTCAAGTTTCAGCAGAGAAACCGTTTGTGACGTCATTATCATGTTTTCGTTTTAAATTTAGGTAAATCAATTTAGCATTTCATTTAATAATAATGAAGCGACAGATCTATCTTTATTAGTTACGTTTGAGATTGAATTAATACCAACGTCATCTTTGCTGAAGCAGATAATGCATTATTGCACAGGATAGCAAGGATTGTCCGAAATTTGCATACGTTCGGGAAGTACTCATTACACTGTTATCTAATTATATGTAAATTAGAAATATGATTCACTTAATAGCGGAGGCATTAAGGTGCAATTATCACATTTATTTCAAAACAAGTACTTCAAAATGCTTAGTTAATTTCGACTTTTGCTTGAAAACGGTGGTGAAAATGGCATCTTCCGATTTTTCTCTAGCAAACCGTTTGAAACTTAGTTCTCTATCAAGGAATGAAAAAATTATCATTTTGAATGTATTTTAAGGTATCAAAATCCGTTAAATAGAGTAGCTGGTGTGTAATGATCCTGAAAATCCTTACCATAAATTTTCCTATCCTAGCAAACAATTCTTGTCAAAGCTTATTTCCTACTTCCTTCCACAACTGTTTTATCATTGTTAATAAATGCAATCAGTTGTTTACTCCTTTCCCACTCCATCCAATTCACGTATAAATACCAGACCCCATGGCAGATTCGCAGATTCATTCATTCACTCACACTCAACACTTCTTACCTAACCTTCTTTCTTCACTCACTTCCTATAATATATTTTACCCTGTACCTGTAGTATTATACTGTCCCGCAGCACGACTAGCCTGACCAGCAACTGGTAGCCTGACCAGTATGCGGATAAATAACTACCAGCATCTCGTATAATCCTGCACCTGTGTTACAATCCTGACCACCACCTCGTATCAATTTATACTGCACCTGTGTTATTATCCTGACCAGTATCCCTTATCCCTCACCCATATTATTGACCTGACCAGCATCCCATGTGTATTTATCAACGCAAATTTTTATGAATAACATTGTTGGTGGTTAAAAGCAGAGAAAGGTGCATAAACGTGACTAAGGTTAGAATTCTTCAGATTTCCGGATGTGACGCCCCAGAAAAAGTAAGGATCCCTAAGCTAACAATAATCCCTTTATCGCTATAAGGCCCCTTCACAAAATAATAAAAGACGTTCATTCATACAACGCTCTTGGCGATTCCAACGCCTCGAGATCGGTACTGAATGATCGTTGAAGGATGTAGTTAATTAGACGGAGGTTATACCCTGAATAATTAGCTACTTAACAGAAGGCTCCTTAAAGATATTAGCCATTTAAACGTTGCCGGCAGTTTCAATTCGGAATACGATATTACAGTTCCCCAAATATCCATCAGAATTCCCAGTTAATATAGTTTGCGTTCACCCTATTACCAGAATTCCTGATAATGTCACTAATTACCGAAGTTAATTATAAACAATCCAGACCTGTATATAGAAAGACCTGACCTGTATCTAAAGTTCCACTTTCCTGTTATGATTTTATTCATAAGTGATTTAGATTATTACTTATTAATAATTCCTGACCTGAGTTCAATTCATTTAATTGAAATAAACAATTAATACAGGATAACTGGTTATTATCAGCACACTAACTTTCCCACCTAATTATAAATCTAAATACAACACTTACCTGCAAATAACTCTCTTGTAAGCCTGACTTCACGTTACATATATTTAATTACACTGATATCACCTCTTCATTATAATTAACATTTTTAGTAATGAAAATTTCACGTATTACTAAAACATATGTTTAATTATATATTTACAATAATATTCATAGAAGGCGATCTGAATTCAAAAGACAACGGCGTACCTAATGGTTTGGCCACCAGAATCATTCTTAGTTTCAAGTTTATTTATTTAATCCAGTATAACTAAGTTTGTTTATTTTAGTATTTCCTTTTAGATATTCATGAGTTTATTCACAAAATAGTGACAATCTTTAATCCCGACCCGAGAAGCAAAGTAAGGACAATATAAAAAGTAACACCAGCAGAGGGAGGCGTTACAAGTGTAGTAGAAATGTGTTCAATATGACGGGAGTGGGGAAGTCAACAGTGTACATATTATTAAAAGAACATAAAGAGGGTGTTTTGAAAGAACTAGCTTGCTCAACAGGAATAAGAAACAACGTTTCAGTGAAGAAGAAAGATCCATTCCTTCTCCTTCAATAAAATTTACTACCCTCTGAAAAATAGTAGAAATACTAAAAGAAGACGTTGATGGATCGCAATTGTCCCGGTTGACACCACAAAGGACACTACAGGAACTTAACTTTTTGTGGGAAAAAGTAAATCGAAAATGAATGCTAATTGGTAATCTCCAAATTATTTCTTGGGGACGCAAATACTTTCGTGGAATAAAGATGTTTGTGCGGAAGGACGCGAAATCTTTTATCTCGATGAAATAGAAGCCTTTATAATATCCGTAGGACAAGATGGCAGTTCTTCCCAATCGGATGAGGATGGTAAAGACCGATTGTTAGTTACATATCGTATTTGTTTCCAAAACCTACCATTATGACATCACTAAATGTAAAAGAATTAGTGTAAACCACATTTATAATTATTTTGTATTTTCAAAACATCAGCATTTTGAAATAGTCACCCCTAAAATAAATGTTTAATACTTTCACGTCTTTTAATTCTTTGATAATTAATCTAAAATGTTTAATACACTGAGATCCCAACCGCACGTTTGAGTTGGCTGATCTTCAAGCTTAAATCTAATACTAAAAGGGACGTCTTTTGTTTGCCGTTTTGCTGAACCGTCTTTATTTAACACAATATTTTCCAGGCGGCACATTTACAGCATCTTTCTTTAAACTAGCCCGGTTTGCCACTGATTTCTGTTTGCCACTTATATGCAAAAAAACGACAGTACTTCACTAATGACATGATGTATTAGGGGAAGATCGATCAGCTTTAAAATCCGCCTTAATTTGAATTATTTTGAATTTAATGTGTGGTGACATCTAGTACCAGTCGTTTGAACTCACTACATACCCTTAAGTAAGTTGCAGAATCATTCGTTAGTTTGTTAACAACGTGGGTGCAACTTGTTGCGTTTGCATGTTATTTTCTCCAACCAGAAAATAAGTAAGTACTACTTCCTTTTTAAAATTCGAAACTTTTGTTGGGATGCATCTAAAAGATAACTACTTTCTGCACGTACTAATATAAATATTGTTCGAAATTCTTTGCATGTGAAGTTATTATTCTTAAAATGTATGAAGCGTAAACAGTCGGGTAACGGCGACCACAGTGATCGGTCTTGCCCGCCAGCCGTCTTATTGGTATTATCCAATTTTTTTTAAAATCGGTTACATTATTATTGTTATGGTAATTAATAGTGATCATATTTTTCAGAAACGATGCCTTCAAAGTATATTAGAAAAACAAACAGAGGTTCTTGGCAACCTCAAAATGTGATTCGGGCATTTAACGCTGTGAAGGAATAGGAATTCAAAAAGCTGCAAGCGGATTTCAGAAAAGTGGAATTTTTCCTTCACGACCAGAAGAAGGGTTTGCACCAACTGAAGAAGCAGGAGTTCCTGTAGTTGATAAGGATAAATACGCAGTAGAGGAAACCACCGTTCAAGTTGTAGAACCATCAAATCGTACAGAAATTACGCGTGAAAACGAAAAAACGTTAAACGAAGGAAAACGTTAAGACCCAATAGCTCCGATCGCTGGACCATCAGGTTATAAAAAAATAACTATACCACAACTGAAACGTAAGGAACCAGATGAAGACGAAAAATCGAGTTATGAGTCTTTGGTGTCATTCACTGATATCGAGAACACAGATGATGAAGATAAATCATTGATGATGGAAAAGAAACATGTTAGCGTAAGCGAAATTTTTCCACTTCCACGTTTACGTAACACAAAATAAACAAGGGAAGTCAAAGAAAAAAGGACATTCGCAGATATTTACATCGACTCCAAATAAAGACGTTTTAATTGAAACGAGTAGAAGTAGGGCACCTTCTGCGCCATCTTGGATTTTCTGGGGAAAACCCACTTTCACTTTTTTATAAGCCCACGCGGAGGACTGTATTTTTCCCCCTATGGTTTCTTTTCGGAGGCCTTTTTTAACCCCTAATTATTTTTGTTTTACACACCCACGTGTGAGACCGTATTTTCCACCCCTATGGTTTCTTTTCAGAGGCCTTTTTAAACCCTTTTCATACTTAATTATTTTTGTTTTTAATCGCCCACGTGTAGGACGTGTTTTTCACATATATTTTATGGCCGCCCGCGTGTAGGACGCGTTTATCTACCCCTATGGTTTCTTTTCGGAGGTCCTTCATGGAATTTTTACCCCAATTAGAGCCCTTTTGATTGTGTTAAGAACTTTTTTGTCGGTTCACACCTATGGCTTCTTTTCGGCAGTCATTTTTAGCCCCTTGGAATTTTTACCCTAATTACCGCCTCTTTGGCAGTTTAGTCCCCAGAAGGTAGGCAAATGCGTGCGCGTACAATGTTCTAATAAGGAGGCCTAACGCTAGCTTGTAAGACACGTGTAGGGCTTCGCAACTTGTTCTCGGGCCTTCGCCCCCTGGCTAGAGATGGTATGGGGACCCTAACGTTATAAGACAAATGCAGAGCTTAGCCCCTATCGTGCCCCCTGTATGCGGGTTCTAACTTAATCTTACAGCTGTAGGCCTTCGCCCCGTCATACAAAATTGTATTCTAATAAGGTGGCCCTAGCCTTGTAAGACAGGACTTGTATCAGGGTCTGCGCTCTGGCCCCTTTGAGTTAAAATTGATTTTAGCGCCATCTAGTGGCGTATAGACTAATGAACATTTTCTATTATAGAAGTTGATAATGCATACCTCTCTCTTGCTCTATCTCGTTTCTCTCTCTCCCTCTCTCTCTTTCGGCTCTTTCTCTCTCACACACACACACACACACACACACACACACACGCACGCACCACACACACACACACACACACACACACACACACACACACGCACACAAACAAATCAATTAATTAATTAATCAATCAATCTCAAACAAATCATGCTCGATCAAATTAACCAGAGCAATCTCAATCAATTAACCGAAATTATGTCTTACAGTTTGAGGAAACCAGATTACAGTTCAAAACTGAATACATTAAAGTCTAATATTAAATATGACGTGAAATAATAAATAATTTCTACCCTAATGCAACCATGCTTTATATATATATATATATATATATATATATATATATATATATATATACAGGGTTATTACAAATGATGTTCCCGATTTCAATTATAAATATTACTGGATTAACCTGTTTTAAGACGATTTCAGTTGGTACCACGGGAAAGAAAAACTCATAAAGTTATGTTTACTTTGATTTAAGTATGTATCAGCTGTTTGTTAAAGTCAATTGTTGTCAATTGTGTAATGGCTGAATTTGAAGACAGGAATGCATTTTATGTTTTGGATTATCACATCAACCAATCAGTTATTAGTGTGCAACGTCACTTGAGAACCAAATTTAATGAAGATCCTCCTAGCAATCACCCTATTCGCCAGTGGTACTTGAATTTTAAGAGAAATTGGTGCATTTTTAAAAAGAAATCAACTGGAAGGCTGTCAGTAAGCAATGACGCTGTAGAGCAGGTAAGGGAAAGTTTTACGCGTAGCCCACAGAAATCTACTGTTAAATGCAGCAGACAGCTTGGTATATCACAGCCAACAGTTTGGAAAATTTTACGTAAATGTATAAATTTCAAGCCTTACAAACTTCAGCTTGTTCAAGCATGAAAACCAAAAGACAAAGTTTTAAGACTTTCTTTTTGTGAGAACACATGTTCTCCTTGATGGAAAATTAAAACTACGTAAAACGTTTAGTCTTTAGTGATGAAGCCACATCCCACTTGTGTGGTAACGTGAACAGACATAATGTCATAATATGGGGCTCGGAGAACCCACACACCTACATCGAGCACTTACACTCCGAAAGTTAATCTGTCTTGTACTATCATTTACAACAAAGTATACGGACCTTTTTTCTTTGTTGGACAAACAATAAATGGAATAAATCTTGGACATGATGACGGAATGGCTTCTACCGAAATTAGAACAAGAATCCCTAAACTTCATTCTGGACTTCAAAATCGGCTTCCTGGCAGATGAATCGGTCGTGCAGGTCCAAGTGAACTGGCCTCCAAGACCTCCGGTCATCACCGCCTGTGATTTTTTTTTGTGAGGACATCAAACATAAAGTGTATACACCACCAGAAAGCATACCTGAGATCCAACAACGGATTACCAGAGCCATCGAAACGATCCACCTGAACACTCTTAACAAAGTATGGCAAGAGCTTGATTGCACATACGACATCTGTCGTATCACAAGGAGTTCCCACATAGAACATTTCTAATTCTTGGCATCTAGGATGAAACTTCTTGAGTTTTTCTTGAAATGTAACTATTTTATTTTTTTGCATGATAAATAAAACTAGATTTGTGTACACTTGAAATCATGATCATCATTTGTAATAACCCTGTATATATAGGCAGATTCTCTCTTTCTAAACAGGCACCACCTATACTTTCGGAAAATTATATCTGATTTATTTGCATGTTCAATTACATATACACAAAATTGTTTCATAGAAACGTGTTCATTAACAGTTATAAAAACCCCATTAAAAAGACTGGAAAGTAATAATTACTTACATATAGCTTAGAGTTAAATTAAATTAACATGTTTTTAAGAGTATCAAACTCATATAATGGAAATAAAAGGCAGAAGGTTTTTTGGTTTTATTATTATACGCGAATTAACAATAACTACAAGTTTAAAATCCACGAATACGTACCAACTATTTGTAGAGCTGATCTTATGACATCATCCTATAAGAGTAACAATACATTTTAAAAATCTTTATCGACATTTTTGTTAGCAATATCAAGTAAAAAAAACATATGTATATATATATATATATATATATATATATATATATATATATATATTAAAAATAATACGTTTACCTTTAGAAGTGTTTTTTCTTTCAGTTGTTCTAATAATGATAACCATATGTTGAACTGAAGTATTTTTTATACAACGTGTCCACATGTAGTCTCACTAAATACGTTTTATGAATGGTTGGATATAAACTGGCTATTACATTCCGATCATTAAATAATTTAGAAAGTAATACACAAAACTACTCGTATTTAGCAATTATATTGTACTTATAAAATTTACATTCAAAACACTTACAACTATTTTAAAAATTTTTCTAACGCACACGCACACGCACACGCACAGGCACACGCATTAACCAATAGATTGTTTTTTACAATTCTGTAGCCATTCTTGCTTAGATGGTCGGTATTCCCCTACTCTCGATATTCTGGGGCGTACTTTAGTTATTTTGATAAATTTTTAGATATTAAGTTAATTATCAGATCTAGTGACAATAAAAAAAACTGTTTAGCTTGTATTATTGGTTTTTATACCCTTAAATACTGTTAGTCATCTTTTGTTTATTCAATAACATGATAACCTATTAATTCCTTTTATCCGCAAACGTCACAAAAGTGACACTTTTATGACTCAATGTCAAACGTAAAAGTTTTACTTTTCAGACATGGAGTCAAAGTTGTACTTTTGTGCCTAGGCATTTTTATTTTTACCAAATGTGCTTATTAAATGTGCGTTGTTATGGTTTCATTACTTGTAAAGCGTCCTGATTATCTTATTCTTTTACCTGCTTATTATGTTTGATCTTTCCTTTCGATCTTTACCAATTATTTTTACGTTTACGGGTAAAAAAGTATACGTTATTCGGAGTAAAAGTGACTTTATGTGGCTCAGCTGAATTATTTGCCTCATTTCGTTCGGCAAAATAAACATTCAGCTTCGCGACATAAAGTATCACTTTTACTCCTAATAACATAATATACTATTAGTTGCCGTGATTAAGTGTTAATCAAACAATCTTTTAAAATACTGATAGGTATACCTGAAAAATTATAAATTAATGTCTATATTATAATTCTGGCTGCAAGTGTATTTATTACGTAAAAGTTAGATGAACCATCAGCTTACTACGTATGTCAGAAAAAAAATTGGAGGTAAAACGGTACCCTCTTCTTTTAGTTCTAAAAGTTTTTGCTTAAAATAATACAGAAAGTATGCTTAGACACATACACTCTGCACAAAATGTCAAATATATATTTTCAAAACACATAGGCAATATTAATAAATATAATACTTAAAAAGTTAACTTTGACAAAAAGAAGCATCGAAATGAAAGGGGAAAGTCCCATTATATTAGCTCAAACAATGTATGGTTAATGGATTGACCTACTTTTTCGCAATATCCTGTATATAGTTGTTATTGTAGATAAAGCCTTATGAATGTAATGAACTTGTTCTGCAAACACTACAGTAACAGGGTCACCTATTTTACAATCCCATTATTCATTTTTTTAATTCAGTCAGCTTCAAAATCACAATTCGCTGGAATGTGTAGTAATGCAATATTAATCGTAGACTTTTTGTATTGTATAGTACTGTATTATGGGTCAAGGTTCAAAATAGCAGATATCATTGCATCTTTATGCGCATCCATTATGCCTTTATCGACGCTTTAGTAACGTGCTCTTATAACTGATATAGAAGCATAGTAGTAAAGGAAAAGGTATGAACGAAAGTAAATTTACTTAGTAGATTAAACAGTCCTTATCGATTTAAGCTAAAAATTAAATTGAACCTAATTTACTCTACCTTTATTTACGCTGTTTTACTTACTTGTAGTTGAAAAGTTATGATTGGATTTATAATTTTTTTATTAAAAGAGTTTCAAAGAATTTTTTACAATAAAACAAAAAAATTTTTTTGGCAAAATTAGTTTGAAAGAAGCAAGTTGTTCACCTTGTTGATTAAAAAATGCAAAATTAATTTTAATTTAATAAGGGAGATAGAGGAGAAGTCTAGAGTGGTTATAGCTCTTGTTGTTACGGACAAAAATCCAGGGCCAACAACCACTACGTAAGTTTTGCCTTGTCCATCGTTTAGATCGTTGTAAACCAATCTATTCAGTATTTATCAGTTAAATCAAATCTTTTACTGTAAATATATACTACAGACAGTCCTTACGTTATCTTCAACAGATCTTTTTCTAGTTTTTTGTCAATTACTTGTTCCTGATTATTACGTTACATTTTGACTGCAAAAAGTCTGTTACTTGCATTTTGTACGTTGCAGTTTTCAATAACTTCTTACGGTGGGTCGAAGTTTGCGACTATTTCTGTTCTTAGTACGATGTAGACGCTGTGTTTTCTTTTAGCCTTGATAATTGTCAGGTGATCATCTCTTCTAAATGGCAGATGGTTTTATCGATTCCATGAAAACCATCGGCTAGCCATTTTGTATTTTCTTTATGTTGGAGATAAGGTGTTGGTTGCAAGAGAAGTAGAGATCTTTAATCTGGCATTGGGCATATTTTAGTAAGAGCATATGAGGTGGGATGCAACATGGGTATTTTAAAAATCATTACCATTGTGTTATTTGTAACTTTATAAGATTACGTGTGCGTCACTTAAAAACAGTAGGCGAGTAGGAGGACAGTTGATGATGTGACGTCATAAGTAATTAAACGTGGTGGGGGGCGGAGTGGGGACTGAGTGGGGTTCTGCGGGTGGGATCGGCTTCAAATTAGCTTGTTACACTATTGCCGTGTTTTGCATACAGTGATAAAAATACCTGTGACAGTTAAATTAGTTAAAAATGCCTATACAATAACAAATATATAACCAAACTCGAAATTAGGCCACTATATTATTTTACCTATAAGAAATGTCTTACAGGAAATACCTCCCACAAAAGGGCCCTCGATTTATAAACAAGGTTGAACGCACTATTTCGTCTTTGAAAATGGAAATTGTCGTGGGATAAATAAACAAGCTGACTTTCATTTCCAATTTTGATAATACACACATGATTTAAAACTAACACCGATTTCATTTCGTAAGGCAACTATACGATTATCATTAGACAGCCATAATAATAATAACACTCAAATTCGTAAATACCTCTGGCAAAAGTGCACTAGACTTATAAACAAGCTAGAATGCACTATTTAGTTTTGAAAATGGACAAATACCCGGGGGACAAATAAACAAACCGACTTTCACTTCCAATTTTGATAATACACATGTGATTTGAAGCTAACACCGATTTCATTTCGTACGACAACTATAGGACCCAGCGCTCATCGTTATCATTAGACAACCATATCGCTCAAATTAGCGTGTAGCAGTATTGCTGAGTTTTGAATACAGTGATAAAAATACGATTTACAGTTAAATCAGTAAAAATGCCTATACAACAACAAATATTACCAAACTTGAAACCAGTCCTCTAGCAGTTAAATAAAGTAAATAAAATAAGGGGTAAGGGTAAAAAAAACGATCACTTACTAGGGTTGTTGTCGATAATTGTACTGGCGAGGACGCCTTGACATGTAAACAGCTTCTCACAGTGACAACACATTCACTTTAGGTGTCTTGTTTATAACTGAATAATATAAAGCGCTTAGAGGCCTCCGGTAATCATTAATATAAAGTAGGTAATTATTTCTGGATTTCTCCGGTTAGTAACCACAATAACAACCTTTCACTATTAAAGTGCATCTAATGTTCTTGAAAATGTGATATATGTTCACGTTCTTTGCGCGTGACAAAAAATCCATCTAATTAGATTAGACTTACTTTTAAAGCCAGACTTGTTTGTTTGTGATATCATATAGTGGTGTATTTTTAAACTAGTGCACGTTTTCCATATCTCTCGTTTCTCTTCGTATCATAATTTCTCCCGTCTCTCTCTCTCTCTCTCTCTCTCTCTCGTTTCTCTTGTTTTTCTCGTTACTCTCGTTTCGCACGTCTCTCCCATATCTCCCATCTATCTCGGCTCTCTCGCTTCTCAGGTCTCCTTCGCGTCTCTCTCGCACCTCTAGTTCACCACGACTCGTTCTCTCTCTCTATGCGTGCGGGCGTGTGTGCGTGTACGTGTATGGGCGTGAGCGTGAGCATGAGCATGAGCGTGAGCGTGGGCGTAAGTTGTAAATACAAAAACAATAATCTATGTCAGAATTACGTTTAAAACTTCATGTCTGATAGAAATTCATAGACATAAATACATGTTAACGTAAAAAAAATTCCAAAGCCCGCTTCTATAAAAATACCGATAACACAGCATTTTCAGTCACATTTATTTCGCTTTATGTTAAAAAACTTTATAAAGAAAATTTATCTAAAATTTTTTTTTTTAAATACCTCTACACTTTTTCTTATAACATTAATCGTTATTCAGATAATGAAAAAAAATTTAACTAACACTTAGAATTTTGCCGCTAAATTACGCGTTACATAAAAAAATTGCATAGAACATAATTAATCGATATGTTCAATCTAGATATTTTTATATCTTTGAAAGATGCAGATGTTTTAGGAATATTTGATAAAAAAACAAAAACTGCCCCTAATAAACCCCCCTCTCCGCCGCTGAATTTCTCCCAAAAATTTTAGGTACCTAGGAATTTTCGTTCTGGAGTTCTCGTGAATACTAGCATACATCCACGCATATACACAGACACATACACAGACACGCACGCACGCACCCACACACGCACACACACCACACAACCATACAACCACAAAACTACACAACCACACAACCACACAACCGCACAACCATACAACCATACAACCGTATAACCACAGAACCACACAACCACACAACCACACAACCACATAACCACACAACCACACAACCACACAATCACACAACCACACAACCACACAACCACACAACCACACAACCACACAACCACACAACCACACAACCACACAACCACACAACCACACAACCACACAACCACACAACCACACAAGCAATAGTGAAAGCTCTTGCATAATCCCTTGCATTATAAACTAATTTCATAATATACTATTACAGGAATGCCGCATATCCCTACTGAAGCAGTATTTTTTAATTTCGTTAATTTCAACAGCTGTAGTGGGATAGAAGCATAACGAAGTTGATACTGCGCTAGATAGGTTTAAATAAACATTTTTGGTACCTGGAATATTACGTTGTACGATTTTAGGAAAGTTGCAAAAGTGTTGTTAAACATATTACTTATTTTACCGGATCATGTATCTTGCGTCCATTATCCACAATTTCAATTACATGACTATTAGCCTTACTTGTTTGAGACTTGATAGAAATCCAAGTAGATTTCCGATTTTCCGATCTTTGTTATCAAAAAACTGAATTAAGTGTGATTTGACATCATTAGTGTTATTAAAAGGAGTTCTGCATGGAACGAAATAAAAAAATTGAAAAGGGGCAGGGCTATATTGCGGATGTGACAACACACCCGCACCATATCCAATCATTTTTGGCGAGTGACCAAAGATGTGTGGGACTGTGCAATATAATGGTAGAAAGTACCCGTGTGGCCGTGCAACACCCGCAGACAACACCTTCTGCACCTGGATTCCACGTTCACTTGACCTTACTGTGAGTGATTTCTTCCTGTGGGGTTACGTAAAGGGTAGTGTTTACAATCCTCCACTTCCAGCGACGTAGACGGAACTGAGAAGGCGCATTACTGCAGTCATTGACAACATCACACAGAATATGCTTGAGAGGGTTTGGCGTGAATGGGATCACCGGCTAGACGTGCGCCTTATCACACGTGGTGCTCAATCGAATGCATTTATACCTCAGACTTCTCTCTTTCAACTGGTGGTTGAATCGTGCATTTATGTTAAGTATTAGTGAAGCTATAGCGTTATGAAATCCGCCAATAATTTGTGGACACGGTGTGTAATAAACATCGTCGATGTATGCTATTAAGTTATTTTTAAGTTCATAGCTAATCCTGTAATTAAGATTATAAACTCGGTTATTGTGGTAATGTTGCCTATGCCAAAATGGAATAATGATTACTATTGCATTCGTATGTTGTAACCGCCGATTTAGAGTTTGTTTGATAGTATGATAACTTATACTGCAAAATCGCTTTTATCTAAAAATTTTTCTAACTCGGAATCCGGTGAAAATGCATTAGTAAGCTGTTCCTCATGAACATGCTATTACAATATTCGGGCAACCAGGAACGATTGTGATTAAATTTACTATAATTAATTGATACTTCGGGAACATGGTGGATAAATCTTGCAATTAAAAAATATTACAAACATATTCGCAGACTGTAGTTTTGCCTTTATTATCTAAATGTAATCCGTGGGGCGTAAAATCATCTTCGATCAAAATATATATACACCGTGTCCACAAATTATTGGCGGATTTCATAACGCTACAGCTGCACTAATACTTAACATAAATGCACGATTCAACCACCATATGAAAGAGAGAAGTCTAAAGTTTAAATGTCACTCGAGTGATCACCACGTGTGTATTTACGGTCGCACGTCTATCCGATAATCCTCATCCACACTAAACCCTCTCAAGCATATTCTGTATGGTGTTGTCAATGGATGCAGTAATGCGCCTTCTCAATTCGGAATCCGGTGAAAATCATTAGTAAGCTGTTCCTCATAAGTGCTATTACAATATTCGGCAACCAGGATACGATTGTGAATTAAATTTCTATAATTTAATTGATACAATTTGGGAACATCGGTGGATAAATCTTGAATTCAAAAATATTACAAAGATATTCGCAGACTTTAGTTTTGCCTTTATTATCTAAATGTAATCTGTGGCGCGTAAAATCATCTTCGATCAAAATATATACCACCGTGTCCACAAATTATTGGCGGATTTCATAACGCTATAGCTTCACTAATACTTAACATAAATGAACGATTCAACCACCATTTGAAAGAGAGAAGTCTGAAGTATAAATGCACTCGATGTGAGCACGACGTGTGATAAGGCGCACGTCTAGCCGGTGATCCCATTCACGCCAAACCCTCTCAAACATATTCTGTGTGATGTTGTAAATGGATGCAGTAATGCGCCTTCTCAATTCCGCCTACGTCTCTGGAAGTGGAGGATTGTAAACACTATCCTTGACGTAACCCCACAGGAAGAAATCTCACACAGTAAGGTCAAGTGAACGTGGACAGGTGCAGAAGGTGTTGTCTGCGGTGTTGCACGGCAATCCATCGACCTGGCAGGATTCGATAAAGTTATCCACGGACGTCCGTATGCCAATGTGGAGGGGCACCGTATTGTTGGAATACGAAACCCTGTTCCTCTTCGTCATCCGTCAGTTACAAAATTAGTTTGTACTACAACTGATGGGCGACGAAGAGGAACAGGGATTCATATTCCAACAAGGCGGTGCCACATTGGCACACGAACGTCTGTGGATACCTCAATCGAATCCTACCAGATCGACTGATTGACCGTGTAACGCCCGCAGACAACACCTTCTGCACCTGGCCTCACGTTCACCTGACCTTACTGTCATACTGTGTGTGATTTCTTGCTGTGGGGTTACATCAAGGATAGTGTTTATAATCCTCCACTTCCAGCGACGTTGGCGGAATTGAGAAGACGCATTACTGCAGCCACTAAGAACATCACACAAGATATGCTTGAGAGGGTTTGGCGTGAATGGGTTCACCGGCTGGATGTCTGTCGTATCACACGTGGTGCTCACATCGAGTGCATTTCTACTTCAGACTTCTCTCTTTCAACTGGTGGTTGAATCGTGCATTTATGTTAAGTATTAGTGAAGCTACAGCGTTATGAAATCCGCCAATAATTTGTGGACAGGTATATAATTAACATCGATGTATGCTATTAAGTTATATTTAAGTTCATAACTAATCCTGTAATTAAGATTATAAACTCGGTTATTGTGGTAATGTTGCCTATGCCAAAATGGAATAATGATTACTATTGCATTCGTATGTTGTAACCGCCGATTTAGATTTTTTATAGTATGATAACTTATACTAAAATCGCTTTTATCTAAAAAATTTTTCTAACTCGGAATCCGGTGAAAATCATTAGTAAGCTGTTCCTCATAAATGCTATTACAATATTCGGCAACCCCAGGAACGATTGTGATTAAATTTCTATAATTAATTGATACTTCGGGAACATGGTGGATAAATCTTGAATTAAAAAAATATTACAAACATATTCGCAGACTGTAGTTTTGCCTTTATTATCTAAATGTAATCCGTGGGGCGTAAAATCATCTTCGATCAAAATATATACAGTGTCCACATTATTATTCATAACGCTACAGCTGCACTAATACTTAACATAAATGCACGATTCAACCACCATATGAAAGAGAGAAGTCTAAAGTTTAAATGCACTCGATGTGATCACCACGTGTGATACGGCGCACGTCTATCCTATAATCCCATCCACACTAAACCCTCTCAAGCATATTCTGTATGGTGTTGTCAATGGATGCAGTAATGCGCCTTCTCAATTCCGCCTACGTCTCTGGAAGTGGAGGATTGTAAACACTATCCTTGACGTAACCCCACAGGAAGAAATCACACACAGTAAGGTCAAGTGAACGTGGAGGCCAGGTGCAAAAGGTGTTGTCTACGGGTGTTGCACGGCCAATCCATCGACCTGGCAGGATTCGATAAAGTTATCCACGGACGTCCGTATGCCAATGTGGAGGGGCACCGTCTTGTTGGAATACGAAACCCTGTTCCTCTTCGTCATCCGTCAGTTATAAAATTAGTTTGTACTACAACTGATGGGCGACGAAGAGGAACAGGGATTCATATTCCAACAAGGCGGTGCCACATTGGCACACGAACGTCTGTGGATACCTCAATCGAATCCTACCAGATCGACTGATTGACCGTGTATTATTCAACAAGACGGTGCCACATTGGCCAATCCAGGTCGATGTATTGGCCATGCAACACCCGCACACAACACCTTCTGCACCTGGTCTCCACGTTCACCTGGCCTTACTGTCATACTGTGTGTGATTTCTTCCTGTGGGGTTACATCAAGGATAGTGTTTATAATCCTCCACTTCCATAGACGTTGGCGGAATTGAGAAGGTGCATTACTGCAGCCATTAAGAACATTACATAATGTATGCTTGAGAGGGTTTGGCGTGAATGGGTTTAAAGGCTGGATGTCTGCCGTATCACACGTGGTGCTCACATCGAGTGCATTTAGACTGCAGACTTCTCTCTTTCAAATGGTGGTTGAATCGTACATTTATGTTACGTATTAGTGAAGCTATAGCGTTATGAAATCCACCAATAATGTGTGGACACGGTGTATAATTAACATCGATGTATGCTATTAAGCTATTTTTAAGTTCATTGCTAATCCTGTTATTAAGATTATAAACTTGGTTGCCAAAACGGAATAATGAATACTATTGCATTTGTATGTTGTAATCGTCGATTTAGATTTTTAATATGATAACTTATACTAGAGTGTGTTAAGGGATTATTAGAACCTACCATTATTATTACATAATCCGTCCGTATCTTTCTTTAGTCACACATTCAAAATTTGCTTTATAAAACCTTGAACTTGATAATTACTTTGAACTGTACTTATCTCATTTGCAAAATCGTGACCTAACGTTTTTTTTATTTATTTTTGAACAGTTGATAACTTTGGACTCACTTATAGCAGCACCTATCGTATTACGAAGGCAAAAAAAGTTCAGCTTTTTGGAAATATCACTTTTTGATTTAATATTGCCGCGTGTTTTTAATTTGCCGCACTTACAATGTCTAAGTTTCAAAACTTTTCTTAAGGAGGCTTGCAGTTTGTGCAATTTATCTTAACCCAGCTGGTCTTCTTCTATTTTAGGCCGGAATTTTGGTTAAATAGACAGTATATATTGTCACTTGGTTTCTCTTTAATAAAATCGCAGTTTAAAAGATTTGTTAATCTTGTAACAAGCTCGCTTCTTTTTCCTTTTACACTAGCACCACGTCTACTAGGTAATCTTTTTATTTCGATTACTTTTATTTCACTAATGTTAGGCATTTTGATGAGAAGTCAAGTGCTTGCTTATCGAGAGACAAATGCAAATAATACACTTTTTGGACATCACTGAACTACGTATTTTTATGAACTAGGGATACAAACACATCGCGAAATTCTATCCACTTTTCATAGTGACCTGAAAAAGTGGGTAGTTTTATTACAGGAAGTTGTACCTTCTGTATCCTGATTAGTAACCGATCAACATTATCACTATTTTCAAAAATTATGCACCTTCCGGTTTGACTAGTGCTTTCTCTTTCAATATTTGCAACGTCCAAACCGCACTAGGCGTCGTGCAGGCTTACCGAAGTAAGCGGGTTGCCAAGCTTGCTACAGTGGAAATGGGCGGGGTCTATATAAGGAGTAAAATGATTGAAAGGCAGTTTCAAACACATTACACTTACCATAAATCTACAACTTAATTGTCTGTAGGCGCCACCACAATCTTAAATTTTTCTAAAATAAATAGTCTTAGGCGGGATGTTGAATTAATCCTAGCTGACTGTGGAGACAGGATTGCATCCTAAAGAAAATTTTGAAATACACGGTCGTCGTAAACTTATTGAACACACCCCGCATATATACAAATTCCAAGTCATAAAACGCGAAATTACCCTCGTATACATATAAATTTGTATTTCTAACTGTTATAAAACTCGGAATTAAATAAACATTGCCCACTTTAGAAAAGAATCAAGATTAAAAAAGGTCGGTTTAATAGTTTTTATATCAACGAAACATTGGTTAGTTATTCAAAAATGTAATACGTAACGATCAATGCTTTTATCATAGATAACCTCTATATATTTTATGAATACCTACTTTCTCCTTAAAAATCGTATTAGACATTCATCAACAGGTTTGAATTTTAATACTTCAAATCTGTAATTTATACTTAATAAAAATATTCTGTAATTTACTGACTACCAAATCGTTCAAAATAATTAAACTTTGTAATCGATCTGGCTCATACAGGAATTTCAAATCAATCATTAAACTCAAAATACTCAACGGTCACTTCACGTACCAACAGATGTAACCCGTTATGCAATTTTACACAATTTAATGTTAACATTTTATCTCAGATGACACAAATAAACAACAAAAGTAAATTAAATAAAGGGTTAATATTGACCGATTTGCAAATGTAAATATGTACAAACACGTGGCTTCAAAAAGCACAACAAAAATCAATTCTTATGGATTAAAAATTCCCACAAAATCTGATACACTAAATACATTAAAATAGGTAAAGTGCAATTATCCATTTACTTATAATAAAAGAAATTATTAACTCAACAAGCAAGAATGACCTTAAAAGATAATCACACTTTTTATCATTCAAACAAAATTAAAACTAGTTCTTACACATTACAGTAGGTAATCCCTTATCCGAGATGTCCATATGGAAATGCTTTGTTTATCGTAATCCTTCGATTACGCACTCATACTTGTCACAAACGTAAAGAGAGACAGCCGTAATTTCTAACTCATTAAGCTGTAACGCTCGCGAGCGCAGTTATCTATCCTTCGACCGCGCGCAATACACATATGCACCTGGGCGACTTGATTCATAATTTTCCCTTCATATAGACGTTCGTCACAGCAAAGAATGTTTACTTCCACTTGTATAATAGAACTCTTATTTACTTTGTACAGTCGATTCGGTTTGACGTTACTTAAAGGATTACTTTAGGCTTTCTTTATTTATTGGATCACGGGCTTACTGAACACTTAACTGAATATTTTATATTTTATTGTTAAATCTGCTTTAACATTTTTTAAATTTCTTGAAAGAAAAGCCGATTATCTCCTTTCAATTTACACTTAAACTTTTTTTTAGGAATGTCTATATATGATTTATCCCCGTTATGGGCTATTGCAGTCGCTTATATACGTACTGCTGAATTGAATTTTCACAAACAACATCCAACACTGACCATTCTAAAGTCTCTTAAAAACGAGCGCGCGGCCGCCTTAACTCTCCCTTGTGTACCTACATGCCAGACCAAAATCTACCTATTACAATCGTGTATTTCGTGCGTTTCTCTGGCTGTGTCGAAGTCCGAAACGGAACAACATTAAGAAAAACGTAGCCATCTTGAATTTACTTTATAAATTCACTCACAACTCTCCGAAAAAACCTTTAATTGTAATTATATTCACTCTGTACATTATCCAGAGCACAACTCAACTTTCTATGAAAATTTCGCATGTGGGACAATCTCTATTTCCCCACAATTTAACCAACTCCAGCATATTCTAACAACTTCATTCCTGAACACCAACTCAATTTTCCATTGTTGTACAATGTTACAAAATTTCTACAAACAAAAATATGCATACATATTCCTTACTGCACATTATTACAATCTCAATATATTATAATCTTACTCACTCATACCTCTACAACCATTTCTTTAATCCCTATTATTTAGTACACAGCAGCAAAAGACCACTAGCAAACCGGTAGTCTTTTACTCAGTAACAATTTCTCCAAAACATTATTTTTCAACCAAATTTAATACATAAAATACATGACATCTAATGATTCATTAAATTCCAGTGGGGTATTATTTACACCAAGTTACATTTTGCATACACAAAAAACATTTTTTTTTCGTACAAACTCACTTCATTTACATTCAAAATACATTCCATACTTTATCAAAATACTGCATATGCACGAAGCGTCAAAATAACCTTACAAACGCTTCTTTTAATCGGAAAGTAAAGAAAAATATTCCGATTCAAATTCCTCACTTTCCTTAATGAAATCTGCTATATTCTGTTCTGAATCTTTCGCATTGTTTTGAAGAGCTCCTTGGCCCCAATAAATTTATCATGTCAGTCCTCAACCTTTTTTAAACGATTCTCTAATTCATTAGCAATTTTTAATTTGCTCGCTTCTAATTTAATTGTACTTAAATAATTTCTATTTCTTGTAAGAATCTCGTTTAACTGACCCTTTGATTTTTCAAACTTGTTTCAGACATTTTGAATCATACGAGGTAGTTCAGATAAAAGACTTTAAATGGCAAAATAAGAAAGAAAAATAGAACTCACTTGATACTTTACTAATCCTAATTGGCAGGTAGCTGGATCTTGCCATAACTATCTTCTATGTTATGGATACAGGTTTTTAATCCGGCTCGTAGGACCATATGTTGAAGGAATACTTAACTAAACTCAACTTATTAATATTAGATTTTTCACCCTCTTGATTGGCGTTAACCTGCCTCTTGATACTGTAAACAATCGACATGACTTGAACTTGAAATTTATTTGATTGTTAAGTAAATTCAGGTTGCAGGAAACATATTTGCAACACCACAAAAACATTCTTGATAGTAAAAAACATGCACTTTATAAAACTGATAACAACGTGTATTATCCTCGCGGGAAAAGTTTACCGCTACGTCATCATATACATTCATATGGTGTAATACGAAAAACATGAGTTAATAGTAGATTGTATTATTAGGATTAAAAGTGCCACTTTTTGTGACTAACAATTCTTTTCATTGGTGAGGCGAAGTGCAGCGTAGCCGAGCTAATGAAAAGTGTTGAATTTTGTAATTTTTAAGTAACGGTAATAAGAACTCTCATTTTCACGTTTAATGCTACCAAACTAATATTTACGACAGTACCATCTTCAACATTTTAATAAGTAACATGTCGAACCTCAATGTCTGACTTTACTAATTATCATTTAAAACTTTAAATGTTGGCAAACTATATTTTTGGAAGCATTTAACTTTTTGACGTGCATTGTTACCAAATTGATATTAATGTAAATACCAACTTATACATTCGAGAAGGTAACATTATTAACCTAAATGTTTGATTTTAACAATTGTCATTCAGAATTTGAAATGTTGCCAAATTACATTTTTGGAAGTATTCAACTTTTTAACATGCAATGTTCCCAAAATAATATTTATGTAAGTACCATCTTATACATTCAAGAAGGTAACATTATTAAACTAAATGTTTGATTTTAACAATTGTCATTCATAACTTTAAATGTTACCACAATTATATTTAAGAGTGTACCAATTAAAACATTTTAATAGGTAACATTATTAACCTCAATATTGGACTTTAACAATTGTCATTAAGAATTTTATGTGTTGCCAAATTACATTTTCATTGCATGTCTTCTTGACATACCAAAATAATATTTATAAAATTAAAAATGCTATGGAAGTTGAAATATTGTGAAATTACATATTGGGAAGTATTCAATTATTGTAAAATGAAATGTTATATTGACATACAAAACCACCAAAATAATATTTATAAAACTAACAACTTCATGAAAGTTTAAACGTTGCCAAATTACATATTGGAAAGTATTCAACAACTGTAAAATAAAATGTCTGTTTGACATGCAATGCTACAAAAAAAAATACAGCCTGATGAGTAATAACTAAATTAAGTGGTTGACCCTCAAAATGTCATTCTAACCTTTAAGGATAACCAACTTCAATTTTTGAAAATTGTGAAATATTTGATATATTTCACTGAACTGTATGTTCAAATTTTTGGAGATGTTCCTATATTCTATAAACAAATAAATAGTAGTTTAAATTATAAATTTATAAGAATAAAAAATATCATTATAATTGTTTTGTACTTGGATGAAATAAATATGTTTATTAATTATGAAAGTACTTTACAGATAGGTTATGTATGTCAAAAATAACAAATGTAACATTCATACTGAAAACGTAAGGTCCTCTTCGATATTTCTCAACCAGTAGTAACGTTTACTGTAGCGCAAATGTAAATGTTGTAGTTCCAATGAAATTAAGAAATTGAAAATTTTAAATATAAAATGGAACATTTTCTTTATTATAAATAAAATTTGTTTCAAAAATAACATAATTACAATTAAAATCAGATACTTGAAATATAATAAAAAGAAAAATTAGTTAAAAACTTATTGGAAACAAATGTGAATGTTTATACACAAATCATAAGTAGTGAAAGCGAATAAACATTTTTACATTGCAGTGTCATTTTAAGTTAATTTTAATAATACTTACATAATTCTGTTAATCAAAAGTAGATAATTTAACTGAAAAGTATGTTTTTTATTGGGCAAAATGGTTATTTTAAATTTTGGGATTTTTAATAATTATTAATTCGAGGCACATAAGTGCCAACCTAAAACTGTAGAGCATCAAAAAGTGGATTTATTTTTTTATTTAATATTTAATAATAGACTATTTCAAATTAAAAATAGTATTTAAAAACTTATTTCAAATTTAACTGTTTATATAATGAAATATCATCTTGCTAAATTATAGTAGATTATAATCAAAATAATGTAAATTATAAAGACATTCTAAATTAATAAATAATCAACTAATTTGGTCAGCAAATTTGATATAAAATTTCAAAAATAATTGATTAAAATCAAAATTTAAAATAACCATTTGCCCAATAAAAATACTTTTTAGTTAGATTATCTACTTTTGATTAACAATTATGTGTATTATTAAAATTCAAAATGACCTGCAATTAAAAATGTTTATTCCTTTTCTTATGATTTGTTATAAAATTCAATTTGTTTCCAATAAGTTTTTAACTAATTTTCTTTTATTATTTTCAAGTATCATTTTAAAATATGTTATTTTAAACAAAATTTATAATAAAAAAATGTTCCATTTTAAAAATTTTCAATTTCTTAATTTCATTGGAATTTTTTTCCACAGTAAACGTTACTACTGGTTGAAATATCGAAACGTTTCATTGAATGTTACATTTTTTTGAAATTCTGTAAATTTCTTTTCATATTTTTTCATCCAAGTAAAAAATTATAATGTTTTTAATTTAAAATTTATAATTTAAACTATTTTTGTTTATAAAATAAACATCTTTTGAACATAATTTTTCAAATATTTCAAATTTTAAAATTGAAGTTGGTTATCCTTAAAAAATGACATTTTTACCCCTTTTTATTTCTCACTTATTGCAGAAAATATTCTTTTGTAGCATTGCATGTCAAACAGACATTTTATTTTACAGTTGTTGAATACTTTCCAATATGTAATTTGGCAACGTTTAAACTTTCATGAAGTTGTTAGTTTTATAAATATTATTTTGGTGGTTTTGTATGTCAATATAACATTTCATTTTACAATAATTGAATACTTCCCAATATGTAATTTCACAATATTTCAACTTCCATAGCATTTTTAATTTTATAAATATTATTTTGGTATGTCAAGAAGACATGCAATGAAAATGTAATTTGGCAACAGATAGAATTCTTAATGCCAATTGTTAAAGTCCAATATTGAGGTTAATAATGTTACCTATTAAAATGTTTTAATTGGTACACTCTTAAATATAATTTTGGTAACATTGCTTATCAAAAAATTGAATACTTCCTAAAATTTAATTTGGCAACATTTAAAGTTATGAATGACAATTGTTAAAATCAAACATTTAGTTTAATATTCTTGAATGTATAAGATGGTACTTACATAAATATTATTTTGGGAACATTGCATGTAAAAAAGTGAATACTTCCAAAAATGTAATTTGGCAACATTTAAAATTCTGAATGACAATTGTTAAAATCAAACATTTAGGTTAATAATGTTACCTTCTCGAATGTATAAGTTGGTATTTACATTAATATCAATTTGGTAACAATGCATCAAAAGTTCAATGCTTCAAAATATAGTTTGCCAACATTTAAAGTTTTAAATGATAATTAGTAAAGTCAGACATTGAGGTTGACATTTACTTATTAAAATGTTGAAGATGGTACTGTCTAAATATTAGTTTGGTAGCATTAAACGTGAAAATGAGAGTTCTTAGGATATATATATATATATATATATATATATATATATATATATATATATATATATATATATATATATATATATAAGGTTGCACAATTAAAGATGATTCGTCGCGCAGATACGTCATTGCGTTCGGGAACAATCGTCAATGTTACAGCTTAAAATCACTTACCAGGGGCGGCGTAATTAATCGTTGGTACATGTACAAAATCACATTTAAAGTGTTATGTTGTTTTATTAATTTAATAATTTATATACATTCTAATCTGTTTAAAAACATTCTAATTTCATTAACTTAAATGTAAAATTTCCATAATTATTAAGAAAATGTGTTAATAATTATGTTTGTATACGTACAATGACGTAATATACACTTGAAACAATTTACCTGTGACGCTACTGAACTTCTCGAATTGCCGAGTAGAACATTTGAAAACGGACCAATGCGCATCTGACCTCCAAATCATCTTTAGTTGTGCGACCTGTATATATATATATATATATATATATATATATATATATATATATATATATATATATATATTGTGAGTGATTGGGGTTAGATGGGTCTAATTTGGTTAAAACCCAAAGTGTTTGTAAAAGGTCTAAAAATGATTTTAAGAGTAGTTTGGATCGATTTGTGGTGTCCACGTTTTTTGCTCATTGTATAGCTCGGTTTTAATTTAGGCCTGAAGGCTCTTAGTAGAACACGTTTAACCTGAGTTTGAACATTAGCTCCATTCCAATTTCGAGTTTTGGGCCAAAAAAGTCGACTTACGTTTTTTGACGGATTCTCCATTTAGGTGTCCGAGAGATCGTATGTTTCAAATTTCAGAGCTGGGATGCGCGAGATAAAGAAGATGGCTCTATATCTCAAAAAGTGGAGGGGATACAACAAAGTTGAAAAACCTGTTCTAGCGTTTGATGTCGATCTACATTGGTGCAAACTTTCGAATAAATTGATCAGCAAATAACGAAGTTACTAAGAGATGCGCGAAGCCGACTTTACTCAGAATCGATGTGCGTGGAAAAAAACACCCCTTCGTCCTCATATGTGTGTGTTCCATCTTCTCGTGGTGGTGCGACGGTAGTTTCGACTATACGTCACGACGCCATAATCCCTCCCCACTCCTTCGCCGTCGCTCGCGAAATCTCGACCCTCACGTCGGACCGTCGGCGAATTTTTATTTCGATCCCTCGCAAACGCGATCGAGGTAATCTCGAAAGAGGGGGACGTGACGGCCGAATATCAGTGTTCCTGTCGAAACGGTACCCCGCACGTACCTTATCTCGTCGAACCCGGGCCGTGTGAAAAATTTGATAAAGATCGGGTCGTATTCCGAATTTGAGAATTTATTTTATAGTTTCTATTTAATAAATTCTGATTAGAAAATATATTCCGAGATGGCAGCATTTAAAGCTGCAGAATTCTAAAATACAATTACTTATTTACTGATGTATTTTGTAAAAATTAGAGAACATTGATTAACGTAATGAGAACGGTTGAAAAACAATATCTTTGAAATCTAATAGGTGACTGGTACGTTATTTTTGCAGCCTGCAGGTTATAACACATTGCTTGTATTAGTAATTGTAGGTTGTAGAAACATGGTTGTCTAAGTGTTAAACTTCCAATCGGAGTCACTATCTACACCCGAGCTTTCAGAATAGTTTCCCATGTTAATAATCAGTTTGTCAACTGTAATGTTCAACATTTCTTCCGTTTATATCACTGCTTTATTGTTTCTTCAGTGTGTCGCACACAATTAGCTAATGATTTTAATTAAAAGAGAGTGCTTGCCGAAGAATAGGTGAATTGATCTCTTTAATGGTTTGTTTAAGAAATCTAATTTGCATTTCTACGATGTAACTTTTTCAATAAAGCTCTACGGCTGGAGTCATTTTTGAATTTGAATCCTAGCAACTGGATTGCTCAATGAAGGTCTTCTGTTACTTATCAATATGTGACTGTCACGAATTTCTACATTTAAACTAGCAACTCTGACGTTTTTCTGTAATTAAATTAGTATGTCAAACGTGTAAAAGGTTGTGATGTATTGTTACTCACTTTGTGCATACATACTTGTATAACGTATTCCTTATGCCTATTTTGTATGTTTCAAGTAAATCGTCAGATTTTGTTTTCTTGCGTGGTAGATTTTTACCCGGGCTTGTAAAATATAGTTAGATGCAGTTCGAGACTTGGTATTTCTACCCGTCTTTCAGATACACCCAAGGCGATTGTCACACGCTGTAATTTCATGACTGTAATGAATTAAGATATAAACATTGCATGTCATACTTACTTCTTGGACATCAGATACTGATATCAGGGGACTCCCATTTTCTTTAAAGTGTGTAATAAATGATGATTAAAAAGTAAGAATGAAATAGGAAATAAATGAGGTTATTTATTAGAAATAGAATTAATTCATATGCATATACCATTATTTCGTTTATAGGTTTATTTATGATGATTCAATAGTATGCATTTAAATAGGATTGATGTTACATCTTTAATAGTTTATAAACTATACAAATGAATGAAAGTATGCATATTATACAAAATTTATATTAATATATAATATATAAAAATTATTATATATATATATATATCAGTAATCAGTCGTTATAAATGGTAATATTTTTGAATCTTATATCGTAGTCATACACGTTTGATATTTTCGAATATACAGGGTGGTCCATAAAACTTTACGCATCAAATTATGAAAATGTAAATGGAACACCATATATGATGGCATATTTCGATTCTGTGGACTAAATAAAGGTCACTTACTGTTATGGTCCCTATACCTAACTCCACCTGTTGCCGAGATATTTTATTATTTGTGAGAATGTAGATCGAAATTCAAAAGACCTTTCTGTTTTAGGTACTCGAGGATTTTTTTTCAAATGTTATTCATTGTTTACTGAAAGCATCAAACTTTAAAATCCACCGAAGTTATTATCACAAATTTATACTGGGTGTATAAAAACTCAGTTACTATTTTGACCAATATTAAAGCTCATTAACTTCCTTATTTTAAATGGAACACCCATATTTATCACCATATTTTTATTCTAATTTAAATTCCCTACAAAACTGTATTAGGGTTCCCTATACCTATCTCTTACAGATTTTTTGTAATTTAGGATTTTCTAATTTAATCATTAATTTTGTCATTTTTTACTCGATTTTTTATGAGCAGGTTCTGATGAAAAGCTTTTATTGCTCGAGATAATCCAACCGTTTGACTAGGCTTTCCTTAACAATGACTGAAAGACGTTAATAAGTGGGGAAATAACAAAAACATTGTTTTATTGAACAAACACAGCCTTGATAAGTGAGCAACTTCAACGTTTCAACAAATGTTCAAAATGATTTCCGTTCCTTTCAATACATAAACGAACTCTCTCTAGGAAAGACTCCTTCACTTTTCTCAACATGCTTGGAGTTATGGAATTAAAAGCTGTTCTGATTCGCTCCTTCATGTTGTCATGGTAGACAATATTTTTGATGTATCCCCACAAGAAAAAATCAGGACTAGTTAAATTAGGGGATCTTGTCGGCCAATTTTGTGGGCCGCCGTGCCCTATCCACCTGTTGGGAAATTGCCTGTCCAATTCGTCCCTAACATTAGCATGAAAATGCGCCAGCGCTCCGTCTAATTGTAGCCACATTTCCTGCCGAATATCAAACGGTATGTGTTCCAAAAGAACAGGCAAATTTCCTCTTAAAAATTTGAGAAACATATCACCGTTCAAATTGCCATTTAAAAAAAACGGACCTACTACATGTGTTCCCATTATACCACCCCACACATTTACGGACCATCTGTGTTGCCTATCGAGAGTTCTAAAAAAATTAGGATTCTCGTCACTATAATAATGAAAGTTATTTACTAAACCGTTATTGTGGAACGTTGATTCGTCCGAAAAAAAGCACAAAATCAAAAAAATTTTCATTTGTGTGATGTGTCCTGTATGATACACTTCCAGTGCTTCGAAAAACTTGCAATAATTTTTCTAATGAACGCCTGTCGGGATGACGCCTATCAGGATACATTTGTGCGTAAACTCTAGATGCTAGCAAGCAATTATCATTGCATTTCCCAATTACTAGGATCACGTCGCACTTTTCAATTCGAGAATAGCAAGCCATTTTAAATAGTAGGTACCCACCTAACAAAACTTATTCTCAAAGTTGATTAGCTAAAATGTTTTAACTTTAACACGAACTATGACTTTTCAATAAATTCGTTTATTTTATGTGACAGTAAGACCGTCAAAGCTTGCTTTTCAAGAACAAATTGCATGAAATTATTATTGGAATAGAAAATCCTAAATTACAAAAAATCTGTAAGAGATAGGTATAGGGAACCCTAATGCAGTTTTGTAGGGAATTAAAATTAGAATAAAAATATGGTGATAAATACGGGGTATTCCATTTAAAATAAAAGTTAATTGGTCTTAATATGAAATGTAAACTTTCACCATTAACACTATAATAAAGTATTTTTATTAATTGTATAAATATAAATTAAATTATAACATTAAGTTATCTTCGTCAGTAATGTTTGTTAAAATTGTTAAAGATAGAAAATTTTGTCAAATTTGAAAATTTTAATTTTAATTTTCAAATTTGACAAAATTGTTACTATTTAACAAACATTTACTGACGAAGATAACTGTAATATAAATTTAATTGTATTAAATCACCATTAAAATAAAATAAGTATTTTATTAATTGGTTTAATGTTGGTCAAAATAGTAACGAGTTTTATAGACCCAGTATAAATTTGTGATAATAACTTCGGTGGATTTTAAAGTTTGATGCTTTCAGTAAACAATGAAAAACATTTGAAAAAATTCCTCGAGTACGTAAAACAGAAAGTTCTTTTTAATTTCGATCTACATTCTCACAAATAATGAAATATTCGACAACAGGTAGAGTTAGGTATAGGACTATAACAGTAAGTGACCTTTATTTAGTCCACAGAATCGAAATAAATCATATATAGAGGTTGTTCCATTTAAATTTTCATAACTTTGAAGCGTAAAATTTTATGGACCACCCTGTAATATCGAAAATAATTTTAAAACGTGTCCTAATGAACCTACACGATAATTAAAAAGATTTCAAAATATTTTACCATTTTTCGTATACAAACCGACGGAGCTTAGATATTTACCTAACTTATTCGTTCATAACAAAATATAATATATATATATATATATATATATATATATATATATAATTATAATATATATATATATATATATATAATATATATATATATATATTAAAACAGTCGTTGTTAAATTTCATCAAATTTAAACATACCCACTAAATAAAATTCGGAATACTATGCAAGTTAAATAAAGCAAAATGAAGTGTCGCGGTTAAAGTGAAGTAAAAGCAAATGAAAAGCCTACTCTATATTAGAGTTGACTTAATCAAAATTCAATATTACCAACAAATAAACCAAAATTCATTTTTAATTTGAACTAATAAATAAAGAATCCAAACATGTGTATATTTCACTTTGTGTTTTCAAATGTATACAAATATCTGTATGCAAGAGGGTATGAGATGAATATTTTTGTAGGTCAAGCACACTCAGTTGATCTTCGAAATTAAACGCTTTGATCTTTTTTATTCTACTGTTGATTCTCTCTTTTGTTGCTAATAATCAAAATTTCGCAACCCCCGTCATATGCCTACATCTATTTTGTTATATCATATTGAAATACTATAAAGTTTAAAATGAAATTCCAAATATGTTGAACAATATTTTATTAGAACTGTCGTTATTAAACTAAATATCCGTTCAACAACTGCTTTGCAAAGCTATTGTTTTAATAATTAAACATTTCGTAAACTTAGCCCTATAATTATTAGAAATCTTTTCTATGTCAAAATCGAACTTTGACGTAGCAATCAACCATTATAATAATCCATAAATACGCTATAACACAATTACTCCTATTGGGATTAGATTCTTGTAATTTATCAATCGTGTTATTCTACATAGTATACAACAATTACTTATGTATATATCCAAAACAACTAGAAGTGCTGAGGGGCGTCCCAAAGGCGGTAAGCGAAGTAAGCATTTCTTGGGGGCCCTTCGCCTTTTGGGGACGCCAAAAATTACTAGCACATTTTAAAATTTTTAACACATAAATAGAAGTTTTTCTAGGAATTAGTCAATAGTGTAGCATCACCCAGGTACGCGATTTTAAAAAGGGTAATTTGAACTAATTCGCAATAATGAAAATCTAAGAACAAAACAGTCGCTAAGTGATTTATCTTGACTTTACTGACAACAATGTTACTATTACTCAAATTAATTGCTTGCCTTACATTGACCTTCCTGGCGATAATTACAACATTAGAATTTATTTGCAAGTCTGATATTTAATTACTTGCAAACCTCAAATTTGATCAAAATAATTGGCCGTCTAGTGTTAGGTACGTTGTGCTATTTGTATTAGAAAGGCTGGATGCGGTTAAGTGTTGCACCATGTGGGGCAGGTAAACAGTGAAACTACTCAAATTAAAATTAACGAGATTTGCGCAAGGATGGTTCAACCCGTTAATGTACTATTGTGGGAAAGAACGACCAAGAAAACCCACTTTATTCATAAATAGGTAATTCCACAGGTACATTATTAAATCAAATAACAAAAAAAAACAATGAAAGGGTTAAATATATATCACAACACCATTAAATCAGGTTAAAGTGCGTACAAAATTATAACATTAGGAGAAAAATAAATAACAAGCAGTTTAGCTACACATAAATACAATAAAAAAAAACATGTAATCACACCTACTATTGTGTCATAAATAAATCAGAATAAAATTGTAATACCAAATATGTGACTTTCTAAAACCAATCATGCCGGTCTTATGGGGCAAATAACTACAAACAAAAATACACAATTTAATGTAAAACTATGTTTATTGGTACGTAAGAAGATTCTAGACATTTCGAGTTTTATAAAAAAATTAAAATTTTCCGGATTTTCCGCCTGGTCGATAAATCAACCAGTATCCATCTAGCACCTGAACTTCATTAGAAATCTTTATTGTGAAAAGGCGCAAAACATCCAATACACAGGGCAATCGTGCACTTAGAACATTATACACTTGATATTTTTAGCTTTTTCGCTGTGCTACATCTAGCTCACTTGCGAGAAGTACACAAATGAGGTAAATGATCACATTTGACAGGCTGACCGTGTCTTCAACGGTGATTGCACGCCCATCGCTCTTCTTCATCTTATTTTTACCAATGATCAACCATGTGGATGTCTGCTTGCGGCAAGAATATTCATCTAGAAGTTGATTCACTAATATACTTCTGAATGTAAGGTGAGATTTAGGTTTTCGGTTTATCTTCGTTGGCGCAGTTTTGTGCAATATCTACGTCCCCCATACCCTCATTATAATCAGCTATAGGTAAGGGACATCTTACTGAAATCCTTACAAAATCTTTGTTCAGGCGCAAAGCTGTTGAAGTTTCGGTAATGTTGTGCATTGTACTTGCAACAACAACGCATTTCTATCCCCGATCTTTCCATTTTGCAACTGAAATATCACAACAATTCCCACAATCACATTGTCCAGAAGCTAGTCTCTTATCATCGGAAAGGCCATGTTTCGGAAAATTATTTCTATTCGTACAAATAGTTCCACGCCCATATAAATACCTTTCCAGAAGCTTGTTCATCGGTCGATATATCGACCTGTATCCTATAAAGGGTTAAGCAAATAAACAAATGAAACAATAAGGCAGATTAGGGCACATATAAAATATAACAACAGTGAAATTGTACAGGTGATAATAAGTTAACTGTAAGGACGAAAAATTTACATATACACCATTGTTTAGTGACTAATAAAGCACAAAATACATACGTAACATTATAATAAATTACATATAAAGAGAAATCCGTTCGCAGGCAACCAATTTTAATTACACCTCTGTTTAACCAGACTGAATCAAAGACAAAAAAACTTATTAAACTAAACCTTACAAGGGCAAGTTATAAATATATCATAACATCGTGACCGATGTATAAGTTTGAGTGGGTTAGAAAAATACAGCGTCCCTTTCTCAGGTTACACATTCATCTATACAACAGTAAAAACAATAAAAATAAAATTCGAGGTGTTTTAATGGTTATCTGGACTCGGTAGTAGGTAAACACTTGGCAATTGCCTTTTTACAATTATAACCAAACTTTATCGTTTATCCTTTATACACAAATATAAATATAAACAACAAACAACAATGCTAATTCACCCAAATACATGAGTATTTTATTTTAGCAGATTTCCGCTTACTGAGCCCGTGTGCGTATGAGGCACCTTTGCAAGGCAATGTTTGATTTTTAATACGTTACGTAGGCTTGTTGTTACGGATTTTAATTACATTAAAAATACCTATATACATACCTTACATAAATGCCTATACATATATTGTTTACACGCACGCTTATTAACACCCGTATATTTGGTTTAGTAAAAGAAAAAAACTAATTCGCGGTTTGAGTTTTCCAAGAATGTAAACGATTAATTATATATTAATTATATACAGACTGTTTGCAATGAAGGTATTTAATTGAACACCCCGATCGATCTTACTCAACTAACTAGAACTGCCTTTCCCTCCGATTCCAAAACTAACTATCTTTACTTCTGGAAATCAACCCCCGTCTTTCAAAAGTAATAAAAAGACCAGAAATTATTGCGTGTGAAGACTTTGCCACATTCCTTACTGAACGAAATCTTAATTTTAAAAATATGGATTCGTCTCTAACGAATCCTACATTTGAGTCTCGAGTTTTAAGTACCAAACAAAGACATCCCTTGATCTGTGGTATGCTCCGCCGTAATTAGTTATTAAATCAATGACATTTTTACATTAAGAGCGCGCGTATAGAAATTTTCAACATTTCGTCATGCCAGTTTCGGCAGAACACCTTTTCTTTACCTTAATATATATATTTCCTTTTTCTGTTCAACCCTTACTCAAATATCACTTACGTACATTCCCACATTTCTTACATAAAACATAAAATAAGATATCGCGGAAAACATTAGCAAATTACGACTTATTATCAAGATATTAAAACCCGTAAATTATCCCTACTATTGCGGCAACAATTGCGATTTAAAAAGGTTTGTTACACTAATAAAATTTTCTCGGTCCGCTACCTACAATAGTCAGGTCAGATTTCGAGGGTTGGTGGTTTATGTACTTCCGTCATAGCACAATTTACAATAATGTGTCACCATTTAGCGTCGTTTTATGATAGGTTTATGATCCACACCACCTACTTTAAAAATAAAATTTAAAAAATGCGAAATATACACAAATACTTAGTATCTTTATCTTTCATTTGGAGTTTTCTGTTAATCCAAAACAGATGACTAAATTTACCCATAAATTGCAAAAATATGTATTTATTAGGGTATTTTAATGATGTTCAATAAACTTTGTTCATGTTTGTGCATTTAAATAGTTAATATTTGAATGCCAGATGCTTATTTTCCTAGGGATGCAAAATTATATTTAAGGCGTTCACTGCTAAAGGATTAATATTGGAGAAATTTACGATGCTTCGTTTGATATTTCAGAAGATACTGCTAACGATAAAAATAAATTTGAAGCAAGTACTTAAGTACTAAAATAAAAATTTTGAATTTGTATGTTCGCTAGTATTTTGGCATGAAACACTAAATAAAATAAATATAATTAGTAAAATGCTTCAATCAGTAGACGTAATATTTCAGTTGCATTATTAGAAATAGACAATTTAATAGTTTATATTAAATTACGAGAGGAAGGTTTCGATAAAATAGAAACTTCACGGGAATTAGCGAGCTCTTCAGGAATTTCAGCTGAATTTCAAAGAACTGTTAGAATAAGAAACCGAAAACGGTAACATAACTATGAAAATATGGTTGAACCGACCCTCAAATATTATTAAAAATAGAATTTTTTAACGTAATTTTAGGTACAGCGCTTAATTCCTTACAAGATGGATATGAGCAATTAAAATGCCAAATTAAATAGATATTTATTATACAAGGGAAAAAAGTAATAGATTTTAGCTCGAGGTGTTTATTGGTCTCCCGACACCAAGCGGGAGAGATAACTGAACGAAAACATACATAAAATAAGACTTGAAATGGTTTTTGTCTTCCGGTGGCATAAATACGTACTTTAAGCATTGACTAAACGATTCCTCAATCAACCCTTTAAGTCTACCTATAACGATACATAAATATGCGGTTTTTGTTTACATTTATTATGTTTAAGTCTTATCTTTTATGTTTATTTTCGTTCAGTTTATGTTTATTTTAATAAATGTTGTGCACTGGTTAGTACCCAAATTCTTAATTTAATGCAAACATTGACAACACTAACACCTCATCACTTTTCGAATTATGCCACATTTAATAATCAATATAGCTCATACTGTTTCAAATAATCCCAATAAATAGGGCATTTTTGAACTCAGGAGAAAGAGTTGCATCGATTTCCGCGAAGAACATACAGGGTTGACATTTAAAAATATGAACTTTGACGTCATATCCGAAAAGTGCACAGCGCCATCTACATGTGCGACACAGCATAAAGTCCGGAATCAAAATAAAAAATCGACGTGTCGAACGATTTTGACCACAAATTAATGATTTCGAAAATAATGAATATATTTGTTACTTTCTGAGCGCACTGTATAATCCAAAAAATTTAAAAAATATGGACACTGAAGAATTAAATCGTAATTGTATCGAGCTAGAAAATCATTTAAAAGATAAAGATAATCAAGATATTAATGGCAAAGAAATTCACAGAAATTTATAGTGAATTATTATCATTCAAAAATGTGTAATCAAAAATTCTGAAAATTTTAAAACTCCTTTTAAGATTTATTTATGTATGACAATGATTTAGATTCAACTTTTGTCAATATGTGAATAGCATTACTGGTTTTATTAACATTACCTGTGTCCGTGGAAGCGGAGAATGTTCATTTTCTCGATTAAAATTAATTAAAATTTATAATTAATTAGTTGAATTATCATTAATTGCAATAGAACATGATGTTTGCGTTAAATTAGATACTAGAAAAATTATTGATGAAAAGAAAAATTAAGTTAGAAGTAAGTCGTTAAATGTTGTATGTAGCTATAGTTCTTATAAATAATTATAATTTCTGTTATCGAGGATTTTATTTGTTTCTTGTTTTTAACATTAATCAACCAACTTCCAGTTGGTTAATTAATTCGTCTGGATGTCTGTTGCACTATGTTACATGGTTTAGAAAGCTGGAAGTGGTGCCATCTTATAGGAAATTCTTTGCTGATTCCAAATCTCTGGTAGATTTTTTGATCTGATACCTGTTCACGGTAGGGAGGCCGTTAAAATCAAAATTTTATGGTTTTAATAAATAACAGTTCGTTTTATACTATATATATATATATATATATATATATATATAGTTATTTAGTTATATACTATATATATATATATATATATATATATATATATATGCCATAATTAGTTACAGTTTTGAAGTTGGTTCAAATTAGAATTCTATAAGAATTGATACCTTTTGAACTTGATGTTCAAATGATGTGCGGTTATTTTTTTATGAGCTGTGAGATGCACAAAAAGTAAGATATTATTAAATAACGATACAATATTAAATCAAGAACACCACAGTTCAAACATAAAGAACTTATTCAGGTGTTCCACAACAGGGACGAATATTCCGTTCTACGTTTAATTTAAAGCAAACTTTAGCATTCGTTAAATAAATTTCGGCAATTGATAAATATGGTTTTGATTTAGCACCCGCGCTACTAAGAAAATCAACATTTGATTTCGGTGAGGAGCAACAGAGTGATTATGCATTTTGGCAAAGACCGTAAACTAGCAGGAAAAGACAGATTGTGTAAATTTATTGAAACTAATAAGCATGGGAACTGCCTGGTTGCTCATATTGTGTACTTCAGCAAGCCAACTGTACACAAATTGAATATTTTGGGCGAAGTTATAGAAAAATATGAATTTAAACTAGATACAGATCTATAACGCTGACGAAAGTGGACTGTCGTCAGTTGCATGCAAACTGACTTAAGCCCGGTTGGCACGGGGATACTGTCAGCTGAAAGATGCAAAAACACTGTTGTGGTTTGCATAGTTAATGGAGTAGGAAATTACGTCCCTATTTTATTTTCGGTCGCGTTCACATGAAGGAAAATTCGCTTCACTATGTTTCTCGAGCTTTAATCGACATAGCTCAAAATAATGGATGAAGGCGCACTGATATTTTTATTAAATATATGCAGTTTTTTAAATGAGGTTCATCCAACGCAAGAAAATCTTGTTGTTTTGATGATAGACAGCTATTTCTCTCATTGGCTGCAATTAACTACTGTAGAAAAGTAAAAGTGATGATTAGATTCCCTCTCCATACAACGCATATATTACAGTAGGTTAATGAGGCGTAGGTTGCACCGCAGATCATTCTTCTTTTAAGAATGTGACAATCAACTGGACAAATCATTAAGGATCCATCAGGGCGACTCACGACTATTGCCTCGGTCTCCTGTTCCTAAACGTTATGAGATATCAGTTTAATTTTTTGGTGACATGTAAATTGATGACTTATTTTTTTAAATTATTTTCAATTATACAGGGTGGTTCAGAAACTTGTAATATATCAAAGTTAGGTTTTTTTAAATACAACGCCTTGTATTTCATGTAATTTTTAGATTATACGTTAAAAATTAAGTAAACTTTATTCAACGTTTCCTATACCTATCGCTTATCAATTTTGGGAAAATTGAGATTTTAAGAAAAATATGCAATTTAAAAGGAACTAAAAACACGGAAACCTCGTGCTTTGAGTAACACAAATTTATATCGATTTATTCTGACCTTTAAGGCTTCCATTTGCACTGTGTAGGATTTAAGTAAAAATAAAACTAAAATCGAGACATAGACGTTTATGAAAAGAATACTACAATACATGCTCCATATGATGAGCATTTCCTTTTGTGCATAACCACACTCTTTTTCCAAAAGATCTAACGGTTCTCAGGATATCGGGTGTTACAGTAGCAAACGTATCCTTTATTCTAATCATCATGTCATCAACACTGGTAGGTGTAGTGTTACAAACTAAATTTCTAGTGTAACCCCAAAAAAGGAATCCACGTAGGTTAATTCAGGAGATCTAGCTGGATATTCATGTGAACCTTCCAATCCATTTATTTGGGAATCGTCTATCCAAATAATTCCTTATAGTCCGACTAAAATTTGGAGGGGCACCATCTAGCTATAACCACATTTTGTTTCTAATATCTAAAGAAACTTCACCTAGAATACTCTTGTTCTAAAAACCGTAAAAATATAACCAATGGTCGTTTACAAGTCCCACAAATAAATTGATGCTCCACTGATTTTGGCGGTCAACAGTGCGATACAGGTGGCGGTTTTGAGTATCCTAGTAATGATAGTTATGTCGGTTTACCAAGCCGTTGTTGTGGAAAATTGATTCATCATCTTCTTGCCCAACTTTTTCAAGACTCCATACACAGAAATCTAACCTCCGTTGAAAGTATCGTCCAGACAAATTCTGATGAAGTTGTATGTGATAGGGATGGTACTCATGTTTTTTAAATTCTCCAAAACACTTACTTGACTAATTCCAGTTGGTCTAGAAGTTTCTCTTGAACTTACATTTCCATCAACCACTGAGCCTAAAACTAGGAACTCATTGTCCTCATTATCTACAACATACCTTGCTTTAATCTGTTTCTTGCAGGATACACTACCCGTTTCACAAAAAGTTTGCAGCAGTTCTTCAAAAGCTCTTTTGTTTGGATGTGGTAGATCGAGATACCTTTCTGCGTATACTGTTGACGCTAACAAACGATTCTTAGAACATTCACCAAGGATAAACGGCATATCCACTCTTTGTTCTTCAGAATACTGTTTAATTTCTTTATTCTTAAAGGATGATAGCACTATTGAAATAAAGTAAGAATTTCGACAGTATTTGACCGAACACTAAGGTCTTAAGCCGCCAACTAGGTGAATCAAACAATATCTTACTTTTAAAATCATGAACATAGAAATTTTAGAGAAAATCTTTAATAACTTTTTAATCATTAATTTTAGGCATGTGCATTACTCATAGCTTTTGATAAAAAATGAAAAGTTATTTTACGTAAATAAAAATGATACAGGGTGGTCCATTTAAGTTATGTGGGTCTTTGATGTTTGAAAAATATAAAATAAAAATCGTTTTCCTAAACACCTTGTACTAAATATCGAAATCCTATACAGTGGAAGCCTTAAGTGTTACTCAAAGTAGTGTATAGTATATCAAGAAGTTTACGTGTTTTTAGTTCCTGTTTAATTTGAATATTTTCTTAAAATCACAATTTTCTCAAAATTGGTAAGCGGTAGGTATAGGGAAAGTTGAATACAGTTGACTTAATTTTTAATGTATAAAATCTAAAAATGACATAAAATACAAAGCATTGTATTTAAAAAAAAACTTTTTCATATATATTACAGTTTTCTGAACCACCCCGAATTAAAAATCATTTAAAAATAGTTCTTACCAATTTACATATGTGACCAAAAAATAAAGCTGATTTTTCGTACCGTTCAGGCACAAAGACCGATGGAATAGTCGTGGGTCACCCCGCATTTCTCATATTTTTTTGTAAAACAGTCACTGTTTCAAACGCAGTCAACGGGTTTAAAATTCGCATACAGGTTTTTGATTCTTTCACGTTTAATGACTCAGATATCGCCCCGTCTGCAAATTCCGAAAAAGTACCATCCAAACGATTTATTCAAAAATTGCGTCCATAAAACTATCCTGATGACCACTTATAAATCTGATAAATAGCCCATGGACACGCATACACACTCTCATGCACACGCACACACACACACATACACACACACACACACTCACACACACACACACACACACACACACACACACACACACACACACACACACACACACACACACACACACACACACACATACGATAGAGTCGATGTCTTTAAAGTTTCCGACAATTTTGCAAAATATGAGAGTGATTTTCGTCTCTAGTGACCAAAGTTAACCTGTGGGATGACGAAAATCAAGTTTTTGCAAAGTATGCGGTAACGAAAACTGTCTTTTCATAAAGGGTCATAGAAAAAATACTTTTTTCGCCTTCCTCTATGCAAAATGTTTTTTCCCTCATTTCAGGGAGCAAGGGATGGCATGGTCTCCCATGGGAGGTAAAATTTACGAAAATTCTAGGGAGGCAAAGTTATTTCTATGGAAACGCTCGATTGTTGTCACCAAATTTTTGTGCAAATAAAACTACATAGCCTGTCACTACAACGTCAAAACTGTATTATTGATGTTTTATAGAAGCGGGTGGCTTGGGAATTTTTTTTAAGTTAGCACCTGTATATCTATTAAGTCTATCTGACATCCAGTTTCAAACGTCATTCTGGCATATGTTATTGTTTTTGTTTTTACAATGATGCCCATTTTCGTTATCAACGTGTAAAAAAGAGGTTGCATGTTGTCCTAAAAAATTATGATTAAAATTAATTCATTTCTTTTAATTTCCACTTTGTAGATCTGAAGGTTGTGTGTTCTTTCGCACCAGATATTTAATTCTATTTTTAGCAACACCTCTTTACGGAAAGACCTGGCTAAGAGAGACTTGCGACTCGATATATATATATATATATATATATATATATATATATATATATATATATATATATATATATATATATATATATATATATATATATATATATATATATATATATATATATATATATATATAATAAATGTGTGGAACCAAGTAAATGTTTCTGAAGTTTCTAGATATATTAATATGAAATTTGGAATGTACATATTGCAATAAATTGTGCATTTGTTTTGATTATTTTAACGATTTTGAGCTTCCTGTTTAACCAGTAATAATGTCGACTTTAAGTTTTTTAATGACACCGTATATTATTTTAAATTTGTATGGAATATTTTATTACGATTTCAATCATAATTGGTTTCGCTATATTTTATTTCAAAGCCGATTGAGATATTAATAAAATAGTACTTCTGGAGACAAAATCAAATTAGATCTAGTAGTTCATGGAACAAACGCAAGAATTCCATTATAACACAAATGAAAGTCATATATAATAAAACAACAAAATTAAACAAGAGTACTTCACAAAGTGGAAACAAATTTAACGTATTGAATGTTCAAACTTCTTGACAGTAAATTCCCTTGTAACATTGGCTATTACTTCGGGTGAGATTTTTTGAGTCTCCTGGATTATTCTATAGGCAAGTTTTTGCAAGGTGCTGGGTCGGTGAAAATAAACTATTGACTTCAAATAACCCCATAGAAAATAGGCTAAAGAAGTGCTATTTTTGTTAATATCTCAGTCGGATTTGAAATGAAATATATCGAAACCCATATGTTTGAAATCGTAATAAAATACTCTATGCAACTTTAAAATAATATACGGGGTGTGTGATTAAAAAATTTAAAGTCGGCATCGCTAAAAATAATCAAAACAAATGCATAATTTATAGCAATATATACCTTCCAAATTTCATATTAATACCTCTAACAACTCCAGAGATATTTACTTTGTTCCACACATTTGCCCATCACTATATATATATATATATATATATATATATATATATATATATATATAGACAATTTTTCTTTAAAACTTGTGTAAATAAACGTAAAAATTAATTCAACGTTTCGGGAACGTCCTTTGTTCCCTTTGTCAAGAATTTATTTGACAACTACAGAAATTGAAATAAGGTAACTATTTTTAACAAGTACAAAATATGAAACAAGGTAACTAATTTAATTTTAATCTGGACGAGTTTGTTTGACTTCGGGTAGTTGGTCTAGTATGTGATGTAGAAGGTGCAGAAGTGGGGACGCCAGGAATAGTTGCAGCATAAGTGTTTGAAATTTCTGAAAGATTTGGAGTTGGTTGAAATGTAGAATCAACTTGTTTAATGATATTCTTCCAAATTTGTGGCATTCTAGAAGTGTCATCTCGCTTATTGAGGGCGTTTGGTCTTCTTTCAATTTCAACTGCTTCTCTAATAATTCTTGCTTGTAAGGTATATAGAGGTGCAATTAAACGGATATTGTTGGTATTAATTTGGTGTCCTGTATCTAAATGATGTGTAGCTAAAGACGATGAAGGATTGTGCTGTTTAATTGCTAGTTGGTGTTCATCGGCTCTCGCATATAATATTCTGTTAGTTTGTCCTATATAAGTTCTTCGACAGTTGTTGCACGGTATCTCATACCCCAAAGACAAAATTCCTAATGAAAGCCAAGGAGTGTATAGTTAGCGCGGTACTGTAGCAAAGTACAGGTCGTAGGTTCAAATCCTACTCGAGGTAAACTTTTTATTTATGTATTTAATAAAATTAATAATAATTTTTAATTACATAATTACCTTTGAACGTATTCGTTCATAACAAAAACTTCTAATAATTTAATATTAGTTAAGTTGCTTTGGTATGTGCGAATCCTTGCGATATTGCAGGCTCACATTCCATTAATATAAGTAATTTGATTGTAATCTCATTATATTTAGAATTTACATCAGTTCTACATACATAAAGACAAAATTTGCATCGATTGGGGCTTGAACCTTGATGGCGCAGTTGGTTAGCGCGGTACTCTAGCAAAGTACAGGTCGTAGGTTCAAATCCTACTCGAGGTAAACTTTTTATTTACGTATTTAATAAAATTAATAATAATTTTTAACCTAACTTAATATAAATTTACTTTTAATCTGTGTAATACATGTCTATAACACTTGAAATGTTCATAAAATGTGTACTTATATCTGTCTCTAACAAAAATACTGTTCACTTGTACTCCATAGTTCTTAATTTTGTCATTTTACATTTTCATATTGTTTAACTGTTTTGTCAACTTTTGTATAAAATTTGCAATTATATAATAAATATCACACTGCACAATTGTTGTTCATGTTCTTAATTATGTTTTTAAGTCACTACCACTTCTTATGCACGTTTTATATGCTTTGTCTTTGAATTTCTAATATACTGTGTTTGTACCATAACCCTTTCTTTCATATTTCAAATAGTTTATGCATTGTACCTAATACTATACATTCTACATATTATAATTATCATACTCCATGTGATCAATATCTGATGTGTTCCAAATGCTAAAATTCATTGAATAAAATGCGAAATTATATAAAAATGTTACAAGAAACCAATCGTACCCACTAATATGCATCGTGTTGACCTTTCTCAGATGCTACTGGTATAGCTCAATGCTTTTATAAATAATAACAACCTTGTGCAAACCCCACAAAGCCTGTTTTGTTACATCAAAACCATAATCTTGCACTCGTATACTAGATTTTCTTTGAAAATGAACTGTATACTTCCTCAAATTTATCTAACTTGCCTACTATAGAGAATTTCAAACTCAGCACATTCTAGCCCCTCTATTATGTCTAATTCTAATCATGTATATATATATATATATATATTATATATATATATATATATATATATATATATATATATATATATATATATATATATGAGTCACCGCAAACAACATGCTATACTTTTCTCCCTTGATATATAAAACAGTATGTCATTGTGTTAATATTGTGTGGTGTAAGTTGATTTAGTTTGGTTAATTAGCAAATGCTATAATTTCTTTCTAAAAGGAATTCATTTATAAAGTCAGGGTCGTATTAGATTTGAAGTTTGTACTTTGCGGCTCTAGATCTTTTTGATTTTAATTATAGCACAGTATCCTTAACACAATAACAAAACGCCTTATTTCTATCCGTAAATATCAAAATTTACGCTTCAACCTAACATGCTCATTTTAAATTAATTCATTAAAATATTTGTTTATAAATTAGTTTAATTGAAAAAAATTAAGTTTAGTTGTCTAATTAGATTATTGTAAACTCTAGACTGCTATTATATTCATACTAAAGGCACAGGCTTTTGAATAAGTAGTAAATTAATGTCTGGCTGCATTGTAAGGTTAAGCATGCTAATTTAACAGCAATATGAAAGCTACCATCTAGACGTTATTGATCTCCAACGCCGTTACTATTCCCACTTTGTGATATCCCTATCATTACTGCGTTTAAAACATTCGATTCTTTGAATTTTCAGACTAACCAGTGGATGTACATCACGTGAAGACGGTGATTTAGATACAATTAACAGAGTGAAACAAAAATTCATGCGAAACAAAAAATTCAAATTAAATATCAATTAAATGTCACTTGTGAAATTGTACCCACCGAAATTGTGAAAAGGTCATAGCCTACCCTAACTGGAAATTTAAAAAATCAGGTGCTAGATTCATTGTACATAACGTTTACTTCTGGTACAAATGTTCACCGCTTCATACGGAACCAAGATAAGTACCTAAAGTGTTTTAGTATTTAAGATTTGATGGAGGCTACTTACTCATGATGCGAAAAATTTATGAAAAGTTTTTTATAGTTTTTACAATTAGCATGTTCAGAGCAGCAATATCCGTTCCCTACCGTTATACCAGAATACATTGGTTACCATGCGATAAAAACTTAAATTCCTACAGGACGGTTACAGAAGTTACATTGGAGGTAAATCATGTTCTAATAAAGGTTTGAATTCTTCATATACTTGGAAACGAGTGAATATCGGAGAACTTCGTTCGGTTGTCCATATTTAAGTATCCTAAAACAGTTATGAACCTAGTAAACACAGTGATGCTGACGTTTTTTAACTTTAACATTCAATTAACACAGCGTGTGATTTTTGAAAAAAATTTGAAAAACGGTATAAAGAATTCATTCATCTACATCCTAGAGTCATATTAAGAATTGGTGTAGTCAATTGAGAGTAGATGCACAAACCTCTTGCTATCCTTCCTGAGCCACTTGTACTTTAGTATAATCCTGATCCACCGACAAGGATCATACGTACTATTACAAGCACATTATATATTGTCTTTCTTTCTTACCACAATGCTATTTCTGTCAGGTATACAGCCAGAAACTGAATTTCGACTTTTATGCGAAATTAATATGGCTTTCCTGAACCAACACGTTCAAACCATTCTGAACCATATACTCGTACACAACTGTGTATTTTTAGGCGCCGATTTATATACAAGTATCGACATATCGTTCCATTTTGATCCTTTCTATTTTTAATCACGATCGATACGGTGTTTCATGGAACTCAATATTTGAATTCCGACCTTATCACATTTTAAATTAAATCGTATGATACTTATTCTTTCTATTTGTAATCGCATGACTCTTTTGAAGTGAAATGTGACAAAATTCAAATTATATGGCCAATTAGGTAAATTAATGAACAGTGGCGTCGGAGCTTTGGAGCAGTTTAATGCAAAACATAATCACCCAGTCCGCGGTCTCCTGTCTAAACGACTGCGCAAATTTGCACCAAAGTTTATATACCAGTAGCTTAACACAAAGTATGCTAACAAATATGCTCAAAGTACGAGCAAGAAAGAATTTTAATGCCCACACTGCCGATTCCCTGCATCACAAAACTCATCGTGCAAGTGCAAACCTATTAATAATATCTTATACAATCTTTTCTTGTTCGAATTTTTCTACCAAACAAATATTTTGTATAATACCTTGGTATGTGGTAGGTTCTTATTTCCAATTTGCCATGAGTTTATTGAATCGTCTCGCCCTGACAATTTTTTTCTCAGACCTGCTTGCCAAATGCCTCAGTCGTATCAGACTCAAACGTTCAAAAATAAAATGGCAGATAACGCGGGATATAGCGAAGAGACTAGTCTCTCACTATAAACCTTCCTACCTTATGAGTGTTGAAGAAGGCCCTACCCATCGTAACCAGTGCCCAATATTATGCCCTTGGAGACCTATATAAACGAAGAGGACAAAATTTGAACTTTGTTACTATACTACTAGTCTCAGGTATTAATATACTGGAGTTTAAATTATGCTATTTTGGCTTTGAATTTTCCAACGGAGTGTATCACATTACAAATTACAAGTGCACCTTCCGTGATTTCATTATATAACGAATCTAAAGGGGAAGTTAATGGTGCATTATTACAGTAAAGTAAGTACTAAAACAGAAATGTTCTTGTATTATGTAACCTCTTTCTGTATATTTCGTTAACCTTGGTAGCTGTAGAATACTTTGTTGGATTGGTGAGTAAATTAATGTGAAATGGTTACCTAATTTTTAAATTTCAGGAATACGGTTCCTGATTTGGTCCCTGTCAAGAGCATCGGGTTTGTTAAAGTACGTCTTCCAATATGTGTGTAAAATCCATAAATTTTGAAATTAGAATTGTAAAGATCCAGAAATCTGTACAAAAATTCGCAAATTAATTATTTTAATTTATCCCTTTGTTACAGAAAAATGCTGCGATGTAGTTAAAATAATTAAATTTTGCCCCTTCTTCCGTAGCTTAGAAATCGTTTAGGATTTCGACGCAAGAACCCCACCAAAGTGTCACCTAAATTCTCTCGTCCAATCACGTTAGACCTCGGACTATGTAAGCAGAACCGCAAACTTAAGCTTCCTGAAATCCAACTCGATAACGAGAATCTCCATCATGCCCGACCAGGTCAACTCATACTTCAAAAAAGGGAAAAATTAAGCCCCTGATGGTCTAAATCGAAAAATCTTCTGGCACCTACCCGACCCAGCCCTGCGATTACTCTCCAACATCTACAACCTATGCCTAATCCTATCTCACTTCCCGACGGACTGGAAATCGGCCTCCACCGTCATAATGCCGAAACCTCACGCCGACCTAACCTCACCCTCCTCCTATAGACCAATCTCCCTCCTGAGTTTTCTCGGAAAATGCTTTGAGCAGATTCTAGTCAGGCGATTCAGGGACCACCTCAAATTCAACGACCTCCTTCCCAACAGCCAATTCGGCTTCCGCCCGATCCTTTGTTGAAGCTGCTTACAGAGACCACCATAGCATTCAATCACAAGCAATGCAATCTGGCTGTGTTTCTGGACATTAAGCAAGCATTGGACAGGGTCTGGCCTCATGCACAAGATCCGAAACCTCAACATTCCCGACCCCTCCTCCAAAGTCCTACTCTCGTACCTGACCAATCGGTCAGTTCGAGTAAAAGCAGGGAAAATCCTCTCCGGTCCTTTTCAACCTACAGCGGGCGTACCTCAAAGTTCTACCTTAGCCCCTATCCTTTACACCATCATTGCATCATACATTCCCGAAGTTACACGACTCCGACATCGCTTTCTGGGCGGTTAATCGGAACAGCGAAACGGCCTCCCGCCTCATATCCAAAACCCTACGGAACTTTTCCAACTGAGCGAACCGGTAGAGAGTCTCCGTCATCCTAATTTCACAGAAGATAAATTCTCAAAGCTAGCCTTCAGAGATGTTTCCCTCACCCTAAACCAAGAAAGACTACCACTCCAAGATAAAGTCACCTACCTGGGAATCCTCTTCACTAGAACCCTCAATTGGTACAAAGAACACTTAATAGAATAAGAAACCGCGCAAACCTACTGGGTGCCCTCCGGGGGGGTAGAATCAGATGTTACCACCCCAAAACACTTCAACACTCCTATAAAACATACATCCGCACCCATATACACCAACATAAAGCCCAATCGCCTTTCCTCTATCGCTTCGTGTGAACGCCGAATTGCTTGTCTGGAAGGCACATACCGATCATAAATACGACCGAGCTGGGAAACTAGCACCAATTACAGACAAAATATCGTGTAATAGTCTCCAGAACTTGCTCCTATCAGATTATCCTGACTAAGACCGTTATTATCCTGTATTCTCGTCATTAAAATACGAGAAATCCTGCATCTAGTGTTGAGATACAAAATTAAATCCAGTCCCGGTCTTTAATACGAACAACCTGTAGTACGTATCCAGAATACTTTTAAAGTATTAAAAACACTGCTTCCTTAAAAATTAAATCTAACTTCTATAACGCAGAAATTCCAATGTAACTTAATTTTCCCGTCCTGTATAGTTTCTGAGAAGCGAAAATAATTAAGCGCATAAAAAGCTTTTGTTTTAAATAAAACTGCCGTCCCGTAATTTCCACGTATTACTAGGGTGACCATACGTACTTATTTTAGTACCACAGTACTTTCTTTTCTGCCAGTGTCCTAAGGTCCTTAATAGAAGCATGAAGTACACTAAAATGTACTTTCTTTTTCTTGAAGATGCAAATATCGCAAATAGGTATACCAAAATATTTATTTTTTATTTAAAAAGAATGCTTATCGGTGATTCACTGATCATGATGCAATGACGACGTTAAGAAGTTGTTGAGAATGTTCGCGTAGTTTGTTTCCCGAACGTTACAGTCCGCCCTCGATTATCCTAGACGCACAGCCCAGAATGCTCCGCGACTGGAACGTGCGAGAATCGAAGCGAAGTTTAGCGAGCCGCATATAAATAGCGACAGCGCTCGGACTAAGACTAAACAAGTTCAATTCTACACGAGTTCTACCGTTCGACAGCAAGCCAACATATTATTTGTTAATTGTTTTTGTTGAATGCAGTCTTGTTTTCTGTGCTGGTTTCGCTTACTAAAAAAAAAGCAACGTCGTTTGATTTCAGTTACCTACTTGTGCATTATTTGCGTAAACATGGCACCGCCTCGAAGAAAGTGTCATTTTAATTTGGAGTTACAGAAAGAATATCCGTTTATGAAAATAAAAAATAAATTGAGTCCGCATATTGTGTACTGTGAAATCTGTAGAAGTGATGTTGATATTTCCAACAGTGGTCGCAGCAATATTAAGGCTCATCTAACCAAGAAAAAGCATACATTAGCTGTAAATACGAAGTCTAAAGCGCTACACTAAACACTTTTTCAAAAGTGAAAACTTCAGCTCTGAAGATATGTTAATTGCAGCCAAGGAAGGTACTTTCGCGTATCATACGATCAAGCATCAGCAGAGTTTTAGATCTTTGGATTGCACATCAAAGCTAATAGCGAACATGTTTGAGCCCAAATTTATGGCAGCTCGAACCAAAACTGAAGCCATTGTAAAAATGTTTTTGCTAAAGAATCCCAGTTGCGATTGGAACTTGATCTACACAAAGCACATTTTGTTAGCATCATGATCGATTCGTCCAACCACAAAGAAATTAAAATAGTACCTTTGTTGGTGAGATACTTTAATTGTGAAAAAGGTATTCAAGTGAAATTACTTCAGTTGCAAGACTTACCTGGTGAAACATCATAACAGTTAAATAGTTATGTGTTTAATACTTTGAAAACCCACAATTTAGTGGACAAGTGTATTGGATTAGCTGCTGATAATACCAATACAAATTTTGCGGAATGAAAAGAAAGGGAGTGAACAACCTATTTGCAAAATTGAATGCTTCTCGTGGCAAACCTCTGGTTGGCATTGGTTGTGTTACACATTTTGAACAATTGCGTACAAAATGCTACGGACGTCTTACCAATTGACGTTGAGGTTATTGTTGTTAAGCTATTTAAGATTTCTATATTTATACAGTGAGAGTAAATCAACAGTAGAAGACACCTTCCTAAAACACGAAAACGAAAACGAAAATTCAAACACGAAATTCAAACACGAGAAATGAAAAACGAAAATTTCAAACACGAAAACTCAAACACGAAAATGAAAACGAAAATTCGCAAACACGAAAAACGAATAATTGCAAACACGAAAACGAAAACGAAAAATTCAAACACGAAAATCGCCATTGAAAATGAAAACGAAAATTTCGCAAACACGAAAAACGAAAACGAAAATTCAAACACGAAAATGAAAACGAAAATTTCAAACACGAAAAATGAAAACGAAAATTCGCAAACACGAAAAACGAAAAATCGCAAACACGAAAAACGAAACGAAAATTCGCAAACAAAAATCGTAAACACGAAAACGAAAACGAAAATTCGTAAACACGAAAACGAAAAACGAAAATTCGCACAAAAAATGAAAACCGAAAATTCGCAAACACGAAAATGAAAACGAAAATTCGCAAACACGAAAAAACGAAAATCGCAAAACACGAAAACGAAAACGAAAATTCGCAAACACGAAATCGTAAACATGCAAATTCACAAACACGAAAATAACAACCACACAAACTCGCAAAGCATAAACACAAGCACAATCACAAGCACAAGACAATTAAACAAGAACAATCACAAGCACATACAAAGCACAAGCATAGAAACAAACACAAGCACAAGAATCAGCACAAACACAGGAACAAGTACAAACACAAGAATCAAACAAGCGCAATACACAAGTAACAAGCACAAGCAAAGCAAAGCACAAGTAACATACAAAACACAAAACACGCTAAATGCGAAATCAATACAAAACGCAAACACGGAAAAACAAGCAAATACGAAAACACGAAAATCGCAAACACAAACTCGAAATACGAAAGTCGAAAACGAAAATTCGCAAACACGAAAAACCGCAAAACATACAAACGCACAAACACGAAAAAACGAAAACACCAGAGCTGCAGAATGAATTAAAACAGATTTAAATAAAATGATTTTCTTTGTTTACCTGTTTTATTATTTATCCTTATATCGAATGGAAAGTATCAAAGTTTTCAATTCTCCGTCGCTTAAGTAATTATACTATATTGTTTGATTGAGGTCTACTTAACACATTGTAACATTCTCTCTCTCTCTCTCTCTCTCTCTCTCTCTTAGTTGAGACAGGTGTTACGTGTTTAGTACCTAATCTACTTTATTTATTGTTTATTTTTTTGTATATTGTGTTTTTTGTAAACTAACTTTCACAGGAGACAATTTAGAATACAATCTCCGATACTGGACCAACTCCTAGTCTGACCCAGACCAAATCTCCAGCTAAAATACGCCATACATGGACATTAAACTATGCGAAAAATGGCATTATAAAAAATACTTTGTTGTACATTATTGATATTAAGTTTCTTGTTGTACATGAGATTAATTTGGTAGTGATTACCTTGAGCGACAACTAGATTTAATTATGACCCATAATTAAGGCAAAAAGGATTGCGACACATTGTGACTCATATTTAAAACCAAAATATATTGCATGTAAATGATACGTATTAAAAAAGGTAACTAAATAAAAGCGACATTCGTTAATTTTCGATAAGTACTATTGCTGTAAGCAGGTTAATCAATTAGTTAATTACACGTTTTATTTTTAAATCAATTTCATTTTAAAATATATTCAAATGAATTTTCACCACAAGAGGACCACAATCTATAGATGGGGATTAAAAGGAACCTAATAATTTAATAACAACAATTATGCAATCTCTTTTTGACAAAAACGGAATCCTAATAAATATTAATAAACACATTTTAAATAGTCGCTAAACCGTACATTCACATTGTATAACAGGGTAATGATTATGCAATACTATTAACTGTTTATTGTCATTATAGAATTTAATAGTGTATTTTAAAATCAAATGTATACGTTATCTTTACCTTGATTAGTTTCGTTTAATATCAGAAAAAATATAAAATATGTCCTACATGCGTCATAAAATAGGGGGTGAAAATACACCTCCTATGCGTAAGCGAGTAAAAATAATTAGGTATGCAGTGGGTTGAAAAATTCGGACTCACACGCAGGTATATGTAAATAATTAGGGTTGAAAATACGGTCTCACACGTGGGTGTGTAAAAATACGTCCTACACGTAAGCAAGTAAAAATAAGGGTGGAAAATCCGGCCCCCACGTTGGCATATAAAATAGGGTGTGGGTGGCGGGGGAGCTTGCACCGTAAAAAGAGGGTAGGGGAAGGAGCCCCTCTTCTACTATCAACTTAAACAATTCTGCGACTGTTAATGTTGAATACAAAAAGATGTTATCATTTTCTAAAGCAAGATTTTTAAGTCTGATGCCGGCAATTGAACGAATTCTACAAATGTACGAACCGTTGAAAGCATACTTTTGTCTATTGAAAATTGCCCAATGATTTTGAAGCAATTTTTGAGTGTCCACCAGCGAAATTTGGATTGGTTTGTACACAACATTGCTTCTATGTTTCACAAAGTCATATTAAAGGTAGAGGGTGACAAAATATGCGCAACAGAGGCCGCTCTAGAGTATTTCGATCTTCAAAATAAGCTTGAAAATCGTTTGAATGAATTATTTTTGCCGCTTAAAGTAAGAGAATCCTTTACAACTTGACAATTGGGAAGGTAGTTTAAACTATCGAGATGACTTCATCTCACAGGTTAGATTATTTTATTCAAATTGTGTGAGTTACTTGAAGAATTGGATACAAATTTAAATGAATTAAGGCTCTTTGAATGGATAAATTTGAGAAACCAAGTTTCATGGAATCAAATTTTGTGTTCATGTGCTGCTTTTAAAGACTACTTGGGTTCGACACTGAATGAGGACGAACTCTTCGATGAAGTTAGTCTATTACAAGCTAAACTGTCAGAAGATAACATTGCCGAGTGGAACTCGAAAATATAACTACCGAAGATCGATGGGTTGAAGTATTTATATGGAATCAAGGGTCTGGATCAAGTGAAGATTTCAAAATTGTGAGATTTTATGTCAGTTTATTTTTGTCTTCCTGGAACAAGTGCGTCAATTGAGCGACTATTCTCTAATATTAATAACTACTGGAGTGCAGAAAAATCGCAAATGAAAATATCGACACTAGAAGCTGTGATGCAAGTGTACACAAACTTCGATGAGACTTGCAGTGAAATGTTCCAGTTTTGAAGACCAGAAAGCAAATTTTGGAATCTATCCTAAGCTCTCAAAATACGATTGGCACAAAGGTGACCCCACTGATGGCGTTGCAGGCACGTCAAAATAATTAATAACATTACACATTTCTGCCAGAGTATTTTATGTGTTTGTATTTTTTCTAATATAGGAATATAGGTACATATATTATGTATATGCATGTGTCATTAAAAATTATTTTATTTTTTATTCTCATTTTGATGCTTGGCTATGTCACTCTACATTTAGTTCTTTGATTTGTCCGTTTTTATCTATTCCTAATACAACTTGTTGTTACTTTTTATTTCTGTACTTATTTTTCTGAAAATAAATATGGTCACCCAACGTATTACTATAACGTAGATTACATCTCTCAAAAAGAGAATCCCGTTTTAATAATACATTTTCCTATAAGCGATAAAAACAAATCGCATAGAAAATCAAAGATCAACTCATGAATTCTATTTTAATAAAATACGCTACCTGAAATATTAATTTTCATCCAGACTCAAATGTACTACAAGTTTTTCTACAACATCCTTTTACATAAATAATGTGCCAATAATTATTGCAAAACCCAAAAGTCCCAGTTTTTTTCCATAACAGAAATATTTGTCTTTCGTTTTAAAATAAAAATCCGATATCATAGTGCCTACTGATTTAATATAACGCACGTTTATCACTCTTTGTTGAAAATTGCGAGAACAGATTTATATAAATACTCTTTATATTTACAAGAGTTTGAATAGTTTTAAAATCTCAATTCGTAGAATTTCAAGTAAACCAACAGTATTGATTTTTGAATTATCACCTTGAAAATAAAATAAATTTTTGTGAGTAAAGTTTTCAAATTAAATTATTAATTTGCGTGATTTTAATTAGTTAATTGTTTAAAAATTACATAAAGTCAACCAGGGGCAATTGCTATATTAAAACACGTTCTGTAAACTGACTGTTTAACTCACAGATACCCCGAGTCCGAAAGATTCGTCCGCTTCCGCTGATTCTTTGAACCACCTGGTGATCTTCGTCTTGTGCTGGACTCGGAGTTTAATTTGTTAATTGTTATTTTATTTAAATTTAAGTGAAATATCCGTTGGTTAAGTAAACTATTTTAGAAGTGAAATAAATCTCTGAAGGTTAAGTAAACTATTTAGAATCGTATTTGTATAGGAATAAAAGGTATATTTGTTACGATCTTTAGTTGTCAATCAAAACGGCGAATCCCTACCGACTTCGACTGAAAGCTATGCCGGGGATTGCAAAAGCTTTTTACTAAACAGTAATTAAACCACCTTTCTATTTATATAGAAAGGGGTATTACGGAACAACGTACGTTCTTATTTCTTGCAGACATCTTGGGAATTTCTTCGGTAGAAGCACGGTTGGACCAATAAACGATTAATAATTAGTATATTCAATTATTAATGCCTATTTTTTGCTATAGGCACAGATTAACCCACATATGTGGGCTAATCTGTGCTATAGGTAATAAGAAAATCATTTAGGTGTTTTAATCATAATCTATAAAATGTAAATGTCTTTATTTTGCAATGTAAAAGAAGATGAATAAAACATAAAAATATTTCTAAAATACTTAATAATACTCTATATGCATAATCTATACAAAGTAAACTGTCTTTTGTGCGGAATGTAAAAGAAAATGAATAAAAAATTATAAAAATAGTGCTTAATAAAATATATCTTAATCACACAATGTACGTAAATCAAACAATAACGTTCTAACTGTAAAACTTTCTACTACTTTATTTTCAATTTTCCTGAGTAGAAAGAGGACACCATGTGCCATCTTGGATTTTGACGTCACAAGACCTATTTTTAATGCTTTCTTTTGGAAACCCTTTTTCAACCCTAAATATTTTTACTCGCTTACGTATAGGACGTGTATTTTCACCCCTATTTTATGACAGTTCACGTATAGGACGCGTATTTTCTACCCTATGGTTTCTTTTCGAGGATCAACCCTAATTAGAGACTTTCTGTACTCGTGCACGTGAGGGGCCGGGGCTGGTCTTGGGGCTGGGGGCTGGTCTTGGGATAAGCCTTAGGGTTTGGTCTTGGGGTGGGAGCTGGTCTTGGGGGATTGGTCTTGGACCTGGACTTGGAGTTGGTCTTAAGGTTATTTCTGATGGTCATCTAATTAAGGTCCTTCTGGCTATATTAAGAGCAGTGCCCCTGGAGGTTAGGCAATTGCACGAGTTCTGATTGAAAAAGATTTTTATTTAGTCTATTTAAACGAAGCTGCTGGTGGAGTATCTGTTAGTATCGTTTAGCGATTCAAGATGGAGGGTCAGTTTAAGCACCCATTTTCGGCTATAGTTGCAGGTCCGTCGGGATGTGGGAAATAGTATTTTATCGTTGATTTTCTGAAGAATATCGAAACCGCCTGCGATACAGGTTTTGAAAAGATTATCTGGTTTTACAGTGAGTGGCAGCCTTTATTCAAAGATCTCTCAGTGGAGTTTCAAAAGGGTTTACCTGATATGGAACAGTTTGACTGGGAAAAACCCGTCTTAATAATAATTGACGATCTAATGCGCAAAACTAACGGCTCTGTGGTTGATATTTTTACAAAGGGCTGTCATCATCGAAATCTAAGTGGGTTTTTCTTAATGCAGAACATATTTCATCAAGGACGTGGACAGCGGAATATTTCTCTCAACGCACATTACATAATTTTGTTTAAGAACCCACGTGATAGAGCTCAGATACACCATTTAGCAAGACAGATTTCGCCGGACAACCCAAAATTTTTAGAAGCCGCGTACCAAGATGCTACTTCAAGCCCGCACGGATATTTATTGTTCGATTTAAAACAGAATACACCGGATGTGCTACGTTATAGAACAAACATATTCGAGCCTCAAGGTATCTGCCAGATATATATAGGGAAAAAAGGGTTTAAGTCTTACAGTCATAAAGATTACATCACATATGATGGCTGACATTTTAAGCGAGAACACTGATATCCTACGTGCATTAGCTAGATTAAGTAAAAGTCAACGTGACGCTTTATTGAAATGTTTGGATAGTAAGCAGGTAGAGTGTATTTGCGAGTGTGCACATAACACTTTGAAAAGTCGTGTACCTCTGTCAGCTGATCAGAAGCAGCGACTCTCTCGACATAAGCACACTTTAAGACGCTTGAAACAGAGAGGAGAATCTATAAAAAAGGAGAAACAGTTTCTTATACAGAAAGGTGGTGCATTTCTACCACTCCTGTTAGGACCATTACTCGGCGGAATTCTGGGTAATCTGTTTCAATAACCATGGACCACATTCTGAAGAAGATGATTATTCTACTGATGGACTTTGTACAGCGCTTACAGAAACCAGATGTTACACAAAACAACATTTTAACGCAGCTGGGTAACGATATGGATAAAGTTTTAAAAACTAAAATGACCGACCATGACAAATGGCAGCAGTACAACTAAGTTCTTCAATGGTATCTGCACTTTTCCAATCAGTTACGTCAGCCCACCAGTATAACAATTAGCGGTGACACTGTTGCTGATGATATTAGAGATTTACCGCAACGCAAAGATCTGAGATAGTATCAACGCTTCCGCCTTCATATAAGAGAAAAGGCGCGAATTTGTTACGTATACTGAATACGAGGAGCGATGTTTTTTGGGATAAAAGGGGTACTGTCACAATGAAAGGCGAGATCATACCACATTCCAACGTCATCGATCTGGTTCACGAGACGTTAAGAAAACGAAAAACCACAAACCCTGGCAGTTGGCGTCAGTTTGCGACGTACATTAAAGAGATAAATATACCACGAGAGTTTATCGGAAATACGCAAAGGTATGATGTTTCTGTATCACCCAGCGTGGAACGGACCCTCACAACTATAGGTGAGAATTACGATGCTGATAGTGAAACGCGTAAAACACCGAGAAGAATCTCTAAAAGAAGAAGGAAACTTTTACTAGATTGGGATTCGTGGCGGCCATAACATGGATACTGTATACTATGATCCCTCTCACCCGGCAGGGTTCGCTGGTATAACACCTTTAACTAATGCTGTAAAGGGTAGATATGGTGAAGTAAAACACTGGCTACAGAAACCGGAAGCTTATACGGTACATGAACCAGTCAGCAAAAAGTTTCCACGAAATAAATATATTGTGAGTAACCTTTACGAATTGTGGCAAGCGGATCTTTGGGATATGCGAACTTTAAGTCAACACAATAGCGGATACAACTACATACTAACGGTAATTGATGTATTTAGCAAGAGGGCATGGGCGAGAGCACTTAAAACGAAGACAGCCTCATCTGTAATTGAAGCATTCGCGGATATTCTTAAGGCTTGCGACAATACCCCGGCAAATCTACAGACGGATAAAGGCAAAGAGTTTGTGGCGAGCAGTGTACAAAACTTTTTCAAGAAACAAAATATCAATTTCTATGTAACAAATAACCCTGATGTAAAAGCATCTGTAGTTGAAAGATTTAATAAAACATTGAAAACAAAGATGTGGCGTTATTTCACTTACAAAAATTCCTACAGGTATATTGATGTACTCGAAAGACTTGTGACTGCTTACAACAATAGCCCTCATTCAAGTATAAAGATGGCCACCGCGGCTGTAAACGATAAAAACAATTTGGAAGTGTGGAATAACCTGTACGCGAAAGGTTTAGGTCCAGTACGTCATCCTAAATATAAAGTCGATGAGCATGTCAGAATCGCCAGAACTAAGTACACCTTTGAGAAGGGATATGAAACGAATTGGAGCGAGGAAGTTTTACAATTAGTACGGTGATAAAAAGAAGACCACCAGTTTATAGGATTATCGATCTTAATAACGATCCTGTTGAGGGCACCTTTTACGAAGTAGAATTGCAAGTTGTTACGGTTGATAAAGATACTCCATTCAAAGTCGATAAGATTCTAGCAGAGAAGGGCCGTGGGCGAAATAAACAATACCTGGTCAAGTGGCGTGGATACAGTGACAAATTTAATAGCTGGGTGTTAGCTTCGCAGTTGAGAGATATATAAAAAATGGAGTTTTATCTTACCTTATTGAGTAATAGCTCTATGACGTATTTTCCAGGTAATATGACGTCAAGTTTTATTAGGCAACTGCCAAAACGAATAAGATTAACGGGCTCGTGGGTTGTAGGGATATCGGAAATTCAGTATCCATGTTCTTTTGCCGCTGTAAGTGCAACAGATAATTTAATTTATTATAGAACACAGCCACCTGGCGAGAACGTGTTAGAAACGATATTAAAAAGGGCCGCATAATATTTTCAACTCGACAACGAGTCATGTACATTACAATAATTTCCGTGAGGTGTTGATGAGAGTGTTGCCCCATTTAACAAAATTCACGTTAAGGGCGTTGAAGAACAACAGTTTTTAACCAATAGTAAACCTGGAGGAGACTGGTTGCCCGTCGATTAAACAGTTGAAAAAGGATGCAAAAGCATATAGCTGTTTAAACCATAACATCACTGGGCCTATGTGTGCACTGGAAAACGCCTTACTACTGCAAGACTGGACGCATACCAATTCCAAAGATACAAATGTTGAGATGCTTGAAATCGATCCCCAGCCACAAGAAGAATGTGTTTCGGCTTGTATGTGCTTCTAATCAACTACCGAGACACACACCTCGATCATGTAAAATTATCGTAAACCCGGATCCTGCAAACAAAACAGGTCAGCATTGGACCGCTATCTACATTGACGAGAATGCTAACGAAGAGTATTTTGATTCCTTTGGACGAGCACCGCAAGGATATCATTTACGTTTCCTAGTGAAGAATTCCAGATGCTTCGTATACAATAAAACAATACTACAAGATTACCATTGGGATGTGTGTGGAGTTTATACCTTAATGTTTCTGTATTTTAGATTACATAATTTACCTATGTTTGATTTTGTAAAGAACTATTTTAGTACATGTTTAATTCTAAACGATGAGATAATCAGATTATTGTTTAACGCCTGTTACCCAACCATTCTATTCTGATAAATAAAAGAGATTTTTTAGTGCTTTAATTGTTTTAACCAAGACCCTGTAATAACTAAAATAACCCCCTTTGTTTTTTCTTTTAATTCAGCATGTGTGTTTTTAAAAATCGTGTTATAAAATTTATGATTTAGTGTTTTTTAAAAAAGAAATTATGTTAACCATTTATATTGGTATTCAATTTTTAGACTATTAAATTTAAGAGTTATATAATTACACGGTAATTAGCTAAAGTAAACATGAACAGCGATTTCTTACTACATATTGTTGTGGAATTTAAAACATGTAACTTTCCAAACTCTTAACATGGTTTTTTTTATAAAAAAAACAATTTGTGTGCCCGTATGTACAATATGAATATTTTTCAAACCGAATTGTTATTAGGAAGGTAAATACGAGTTGCAGTAGGTGTGATAAAGATAATGAGGTTGTTTGTATATTTACACTCTAATTATGGGAAATCAATAGGTAGTTTTTACATCAACGTAGAAAGCTGTTTTTTTTAGATTGATAAGCAACACAAAGCAGTGAAGCAGTGCCTCAAAACGTTCTTTAATTACAGAGTTGGCAAGTGTGATGTTAACCCTTTATTTATTTACAGATTTTTAATTACAGTTATAATACACGTCTAAGCTTTGTTTCTTTAAAAAAATATTAAGGCGTACAACATTTTAACGGTCGGATGGATATTAAACATATTTAAATGCAGGTAAACTATGTTTTAATATTCGTTTTAGAAGACAATATTGCTGTTATGTAATTAATTATCTTAATAAAAAAATCTGTTTCATTAGACCCGAATGTCAGTAATTTATTTTTAATTATGACATTTACAATAAAAATAAGTGTTCTATAATTAAAATTTACTGTCAATGAAAATTCCCTACGCATCCTTAATACAACTGCTGTCTTACCTCCTTATTAGAAACGTTTTCTCGTATAGGTAAAAGACCATCCAATAGCATATGACCATTTAAACAATAGGATCGATAATTTTAATAATAATATCTTATTAATTATGCAATTTCCAACATTGTATGCGCGTGCAACCTCCAGGGGCACTGCTCTTAATATAGCCAGAAGGACCTTAATTAGATGACCATCAGAAATAACCCTAAGACCAACTCCAAGTCCAGGTCCAAGACCAATCCCACAAGACCAGCTTCTACCCCAAGACCAAACCCTAAGACTTATCCCAAGACCAGCCCCCAGCCCCAAGACCAGCCCCAGCCCCTCACGTGCGCAAGTACAGAAAGTCTTAGGGTTGACCCTCGAAAAGAAACCATAGGGTAGAAAATACGCTTCCTATACGTGAGCTGTCATAAAATATGGGTGAAAAACACGTCCTACACGTGAGCTGTCATAAAATAGGGGTGAAAATACACGTCCTATACGTAAGCGAGCAAAAATAATTAGGGTTGAAAAAGGGTTCCCAAAACAAAGCATTAAAAATAGGGGTTGAAAATGCGGTCTTGTGACGTCAAAACCCAAGATGGCCCATGGTGTCCCCTTTCTACTTTCCTGCGTACATGTTGTACACTACTGCTTTAATAGAGGTCCACTTTTTATTTTTAAACAGTGCTCAAAATTTAGTTCTATAAATACAGACACTTCTTTTTGTTTTGGAGCTTCTTTTCTTCTGTGTTCTTTAAAGTGTTCTGCAATTATTCTTTTTTGTGTCAGCGTCCAACACTCTCTCTCTCTCTCTCTCTCTCTCTCTCTCTCTCTCTCTCTGATTGCTTCTCTTTCTCAACACCACGTCCACATGTATTTTCGTTTGTGACAATTTCTTTTTCTTCGTTCCCTATCATGAGGGATTCTGTCGGTTCACTAATAAGTTCAGAAAATATATTGTTATCGTTAGTTATAGGGGTAAGATCAATGTCAATATCGTCAAGTTGTTTTCCTTTAAAATTTTCTGCGCCCCCCTCCATCATTAATAACAGCAGTTTTGATACCTTCGCTGTTTGATATATGTTGTCTGACATCCGGTACACATTGCAATGTGTTTTTAGCGTGTGTCTCATGAATTTCGATAATTGTTCCATGTCATTATTTGAAAATTGCAATAACTGCGTAATTGTTGCTAAATGCTTACGAAGAAGTGTCGCAGCGATACTCTTCGCGCGGGTCACGCCACATTTAGTTACATATAGACGAAGAACTTTTGTACCATCTATCAATCCTTTTCCTTTCGTGTGGAAAATATATATATATATATATAAATATATATATATATATATATATATTATATATATATATATATATATATATATAGTCATTATTCTGGACAAAACGATCACGAACAGTTGATAAAAATTCAAAATGATTTCGCATAGTTGGGGACAAGAGAACTGGAACTCCTCTACCGCGTTTACCTCTAATTACAAAACGGCTGTATGTTTTAAGTAAAATTTTTTAGTCTCTGATAAGCACTGTTCAAATTCTGTGTCTTGTTTCGAAAAGTTCAAATCAATCGATTTGTATGTCTGTAATTTTAGCTGCGCTACCTCTGCAGGACGGCGTCTATTGAGAAGTAAAATTTGAGTATACAAAACATCTTTTAAGACATAATACGAACTGGAATTATTGTCAATTTTTAATTTGTTGAAGGTTTCTGTAGCGGTATTATGTAAGTACTCGTTCAGTTTTTTTAAATCTTCCGTTAATGGAAGGAGTTCTTGTTTATTCCACTCCATTCCATTCACTTAAATTTGTTGCTGCTTGAGATGAAACTTCATCAACCCACTGAGATGTTATTAAGGTTTTTAATGTGGTAAGGTTCCTTCGTTGTTCGTCGGAATTGACCCGATGAAGGGATTCCACATAAGCTAAATCACAACACTTTTTTAGCATTGTCACAAAATTCATGGCCAATATAGGTGATTCGTACCTTTCAGCTTCATTATTCTACTGTGCCAACTCATTTACACCACTAATTATCATTTTGAAATTAATTGGACTTAGTAGGTCAATCAGGTGTTTTATATTGCTATTCCTCTTTTGTATAAACATCAACAACTTCGCTAACCTCTGACGTTTTGTCTTACTAAATCCAAGTTTCCTTTGCTTCTGCGACCTTTGATATATGAATACGCGTAACTGCAAATCAAGGTGTGCTTTTTTGCAGTTAGTGATACCTCATCAGCTCGCATGCGAGGAAATAGTTCATTATTAAGTATCTCATCATGCTTAAGTAGGGTTCCTAACAACAAAGCAGTTTGCCCACCACTTTGTGCTGTTTGTCTTCTATTTGACCATGTGGCATTGTTTCGCGAACATTTTTTTGTGTGGCGAAATAAATTCTTTTTCTTATAAAATCCTAATCAATATTTACAAGGCAAAAAATCCGCCGCTGCCGTTGAACACGTTTGCATTAGGTTTACTCTTTTAACGGGACGCAGTGTAGCATTTGCGCGATTGCGAATAAAGTTCCCCCGTTTTCGCGTATTTGCGTATGCAATTATTTTTTCCATACGATTTTTTATTGATAATATTCGTACCACATCGATTTCGGTGGAATGCCACGTACTTACATGTCTTGCCAAATGACCTACATCTTTTTCACAACACATGCAGAAATCGTTTCTATCTTTATAATTTTTACTCCGCACTTTTTCTACTTCACTCTATAATAAAATTCTAATAATCAGGTTTCATAAAATCCATGTTCATTGTTTACCTTGCTTGATTCCTGTTCCTCACTTTCAGAGGTGTCACCCATTTTGCTATTTTGCGATTTTTCTTCGCAGTGCTCTTGTAAAATGGGTTTTTCTAGGGTTTCTATACTACTATTAGGTGTAGTCTTCGATTTATTTAAGTTGTATCTCGCACTATCCTGAAATTAACAATAGAGGTACACTTTATACACTTAAACCATTGTAACAAGAAAAAACTGGGTATTCGATGATAGAAAAAGTATACTATTCCGTTTAATTAAAAAAAAAACAGCCTTTTCAATTGATCGAATTGAAATGAAAAACTTGCAAGCCTTGAATTATATCTAGCAAGCTGATCTTTCTAGTAATAGCGCATCACAAGAACAATATTTGACCACGAGAGCTGTTTGAAAGTATAATTATTATTGACGAACAGACTTTAATTTGATACTATTTGAAACGGCCTAATTGTTATAAAGCTTCAAACTCGTGACTACAAACTTTTTTACGCCGACAGCAGTAAATAATCGTTTACGCACCCAGATAAACACATTTCTAGCAGAATGTATAAAAGTATAAACAATAAAAGAATGCTTTAAACGTACCTCGTCTGCGTTAGAACTAGAACTTTGAACATAGTACGGATCAGCCCATGAGTCATTTGAGGAAAAGTCAAATCCTTCCCTCAACGGACTGCTACAAACTGATGCAACAAGTGACTCATTAGAAGAAAACTGTTATTTCCTATCTCCAAGTTTGGCGATCCTATTTTTATCGTTGAGTCTATGGTCTGAAGAAGATTTTTTTATAATAATGTCTGATATTACTTTAATTTTTTTCTGATCTGCAATGGCTGAAATTGAACTTCCAACCACCCAATCATTCACCCCCTTCAATTTGTTGCTATTCGGGAGATCAAATGGCTGTTCATTAGGGTCGTCGCGGCGGTACCCTAAAATTGGAATACCCCAACGAAAATGAGTCGATAACAGTGATGGGCATGTAATCTACTTCACATAAATTACGCCATTATTTACACGCAGAAAATGGAATTGTCTACATCGCATTTTGTACGTAATTTATGTGGAGAATGTAGAAAATGTAGATTTTACTTTTAACATTTACTATCTAACATAATATACAGGTACATTATTATCTACAAGGAATGAGATCACAAGACGAGTGTGATGCACATGGTACATCTTATTAATGTGAAGTGGTTGATAAAAATTGCTTCTATCGCAAATCGCAAATTTTCAGTATTTTCGAAAATAAAATCCATGCCTTACATATGAGGTAATAACAACTGTTCAAAAAATGAATGTAAGGTAGTGAGAAATTCAAGTGAACATTCCTTAGAAACCCCCTTTTTGCTCTTCACAATTTGGGCTTCCTAAATAAAAATTGAGTTAGAGAATAGAAAAACAATATCACTTACCGCAAATATAACCTTCAGCGTTTTTTGAAGTCAAAGACACCAATAACGCACTTCTTTGAGCCATATTTAACAGTAGTATACGGGCACTTGTCGCCGCCATCTTGGATTTTTACGCCACAAGCCCCGCCCACCTTTCACTTTTTTATATGCCCACGTGGGGAACGCGTTTTTTCACCCCTAAGGTTTTTTTCGGAGGGCTTTTTCAACCCCTTGATGGAATTTTCATCCCTAATTACGGCCTTTTTGACAGCAACTTTTTTGTTAGCCTTATTTTATGGTTTCTTTCCGGAGGCCTTTTTCAACCCTAATTTTTACACACCCACGTGTGAGACCGTATTTTCAACCCCTGCTGGAACTGTCATCCCTAATTATTTTTACTCGCTCACGTAGGACGTGTTTTTTTCACCCCTATTTTACTCGCTCACGTATAGGAAGCGTATTCTCTACCCTATGGTTTTTTTCGAGGGTCAACCCTAATTAGAGCCTTTTGGGCAGCAATTTTTTGTACTTGCTTAGGTGAGGGGTATATGTAGGTCTTGGGCTAGGTCTAAGGGCTGGAAGCTGGACCTGGGTTTGGTCTTGGACTAGGGCTGGACCTGGAGCTGGTCTTGGGGGATTGGTCTTGGACTTGGAGCTAGACCTGGAGCTGGTCTTGGGGGATTAGTCTTGGACCTGGACCTGGTCTTGGTCTTGGACTAGGAGTTGGTCTTAGGGTTATTTTTGGTGATCTTCTAATTAAGGTTCTTTTGATTGTATTAAGAGCAGTACCCCTGGAGGTTAGGCAAACGCACACGCATACAATGTTGGAAATTGCATAATAACCCTAATAAGATATTATTATTAAAATTATCGATCCTATTGATTTAAAATGGTCATATGCTATTGGATGATCTTTTACCTATACGAGAAAACGTTGTATTTCTAATAAGGAGGTTCTTGTAAGACAGCAGTTGTGTCAAGGCTTGATCTTGCGTGGGGGAATTTGAATGACAGTAAAATTTAATTATAGAACACTTATTTTTATTGTAAATGTCACAATTAAAAAATCCTCAGTGAGTTATAAAAAAATTACTGACATTCGGGTTATTCTCTAATGAAAAAAATTTTTTTATTAAGTTAATTACATAACAGTTATTACAGTATTGTCTTCTAAAGCGAATATTAAAAACTGATTGTTTTACCTGCACATCGTTAAAATGTTGTACGTCCTAATGTTTTTTAAAGAAACTTGTTACGTATAGCTTAGATGTGTTTTATAACTGTAATTAAAAATCTGTAAATAAATAAATGGTTAACAGCACACTTACTAGCTCTGTACTTAAAGAACGTTTTTGAGGCACTGCTTCACGAGGGATAGTCACTACTTTGTGTTGTTTGTCTAATTAAACTTTCTACGTCTTACTTATGCGTAGTTGATGTAAAAACTAGCTATTGATTTCCCATAATTAATTTTTAGAGTGTAAACATACAAACAACCTCATTATCTTTATCACACTTACTGCAACTCGTATTTACCTTTCTCTTAAAATAATTAATAACAAATCAGTTTGAACAGAATGCTACACAAACGCACGCAAAATTGTTTATTGATACGCGCTCATTAACAGCTATAAAAAACGACATTAAGAGTTTGGAATGTAATAATTACGTGTTTTAAACTCCACAACAATACGTTTACTTTTAGCTAATAACAGTGTAATTATATAACTCTGTTAAATTTAATAATCTAAAAAATTGATTACCAATATCGAAATGGTTAGCATAATTTCTTTTAAAAAACACTAAATCATAAAATTTTATAACACGATTTTTAAAAACACACATGCTGAATTAAAAAGAAAGAAAAAAACAGTAGGTATCACGCAATTCTTAATTAAAAAAGTAAGGTACTAAAAAATCTCTTTGTTTATCAGAATAGAATGGTTGGGTAACAGGCGTTAAACAATAATTTGATTGTCTCGTCATTTACAATTAAACATGTAATAAAATAGTTTTGTACAAAATCAAATATAGGTAAATTATGTAATCTAAAATACAGAAACATTAACGTATAAAGTCCGCTCACATCCGAATGGTAGTCTTACAGTATTGTTTTATTGTATACGAGGCATCTGGAATTCTTATCTAGGAAACGTAAATGATATCCTTGCGGTGCTCGTCCAAAAGAATCAAAATACTCTCCGTTACCATTCTCGTCAATGTAGATAGCGGTCCAATGCTGACCTGGTTTGTTTGCAGGATCCGTGTTTACGATAATTGCACACGGTCTAGGTGCGTGTCTCGGTAGTTGATTAGAAGCACATACAAGCCGAAACACGTTCTTCTTGTGGCTGGGGATCTATTTCAAGCATCTCAACACTTGTACCGCATACATCTTTGGCATTGGTATGTGTCCAATCTTGCAGTAGTAAGGCGTTTTCCAGTGCACACATAGGCTCAGTGATGTTATGGTTTAAACAGCTATAAACTTTTGCTTCCTTTTTCAACTGTTTAATCGACGGGAAACCAGTCTCCTCCAGGTTTACTATTGGTTTGTTAAGAAACCTTAAAAACTGTTGTTTTTCACGGCCCTTAACGTGAATTTTGTTAAATGGGCGCAACACTCTCATCAACTCCTCACGGAAATTGTTGTAATGTACATGACCCGACCACCATTTCAACCCCTGATAATTATCCTCCATAAATTTTATCTGTCGTGACATGGATACTGATATAAAGTAACCTCGAGGTGGTTTTATCACCATCAACGACCATGGTCTGTAACCACGGCAATTTCTCTCGGTATGAATTCGTTGTTAACACCACTAAACCCTTGTACGTCCAAGTATGCGTCCATCTTCTATCGGCTGCTGCTGTACACTAAAGCCTGCAGGTTAGAGCTACCACTTTTAACAGCTAAAATCCACGACATTCCGATGTTTATCGATCTCGATCACGTTATCGAATTCTGCATACACCAAACAGTTAACGGTTACGGTGAGCGCTTCTTCAAACCGGACTTCCACCCGAAGGGAGCCGTTTGTAACTAAATTTCAGTGCGTACTAGCGTTTGCAGACAAGTCGGGGTAATCACTTCTCGATATATCCTTGCCTTCATTCAAAAAATGAATACCCGTTCCAGAGAATAAGGTGTGGTACGCTCTTACATATAAACCATTAGCTGTAAAGTCTGGCTGTAAGGCTTTCAAAGGAATTTGTTGCCCGTCAATATATAACGACATGTAGTTAATATTGAAGTGATGAAAATTGAACGGGTTTGAGGAGTAATCACCGTTGAAGGCTTTATTTCCTACAAAACCTACGATGGATCGTTTAGGTAACTGACCCAGGAAAACATTATCCAATGATTTTCGCTGTATGCCTGCAGGTATAATTAACACTTTTACGTCGGTCCTTGTAACCGGTATTTCCCGGTAGCCGCAAGTGCTTGACGTTTTGAGAAACCGTTATTTGCGTTTCCCAGTGTATTTATCTGTCCAGCTGTATCATTGTGCCATAAGGTACATCCTAGATGTAAACTCTTGCCCTCCTTTCCATAATTTAGCAGCGTTTCGATGTATGAACGGTAGGCGTAGGTGTTGTTTGGTTGTGACACCATCTTCTGATTTAAATAAACCTCCACCTGTGAGAAAAGCGAATGCATCCAATTGTTTACCGGTGCTACAACATCAGCGTCTGTAAGTGCTGTATCATCATGCTTTATAACTTTAGCTGCAATGTACAGCATGGTCTGGCTTAAATCTATATAATCGTTTCCATTTCCGGGGACTACAAATTCTATTGGAGCGTCATCACTCAGAGCTGATAAGGGTTTGTAAAATATCCATTCACCACTCTCGATACTTGTCTGCATCGATGGTAAAGCGAACAAATCCAATTCGGACTTGACGCATTCACACGATTGGGCATGTAGAAAAGCCATTATCTTAAAAATATACCGTCGTAAGCCGGCTACTTCTTAGCAACAGTTCTCAGTGGAGACTGATTATTATCGGTCAGACGTACTCTTTTATAACCCGAACCCTTCATCATCATATCAATTTTCTCGTCGGCTTTACGCTTAAGGTTTCTACTTGCCTCGTGAAATATTTCTTGAAACGAATCCTTAATAGGTCGATCCTCTATGACGTCACCAAAAATATTAGCACCCGTTCTAAGAGCTTCTTTACCAATAGCCTTTGCGCCAGACTTAAATAACGGTATTATACTTCTAAGTATACCACCTAGCCAGCTCCCAAATGGCATTGCTGCACTCGTATCTGTTTTTATATTAATTTCGATGTCTTCAAATTCCCGTGTCATTACCGGTATGTAGTGTGCAGGCGAAAAAACATATATTTATGACCCCCGTAAGCATAGTTTTCTGAAGTAATATTTATTATACGCATAAGCGGAGATAAAACATCGCCCACAATTTGCGGTTCAATGATGTCGCAATAAACAAACATCTGCGTTGGTAATCCTATCCATATACTAGCGGGGTGAGGGGGTATTGGTTCTATGGCTATGTTCTGATACGGTCGATAACCCAATTGCAAGGCTAGACGTTGTGAGTTGTATTCAGTATACGTAACAAATCCGCGCCTTTTCTTTTATATGAAGGCCGAAGCGTTGATACTATCTCGTCTTCTGTCAGACCTTTGCGCTGCGGTAAATCTCTAATATCGTCAGCAACAACGTCACCTCTGATTGTTGTACTGGTAGGCTGACGTAACTGATTGGAAAAGTCTAGATACCTTTGAAGAACTTGGTTGTACTGCTGCCATTTGTCATGGTCGGTCATTTTAGTTTTTAAAACTTTATCCATATCGTTACCCAGCTGCGTTAAAATCTTGTTATGTGTAACATCTGGTGCCTGTAAGCGCTGTATAAAGTCCATCGGTAGAATAATCATCTTCTTCAGAATGTGGTACATGGTTATTGGAACAGATTACCCAGAATTCCGCCGAGTAATGGTCCTAACAGGCCTGGTAGAAATGCACCACCTTTCTGTAACAGAAACTGTTTCTTCTTTTTTACAGATTCGCCTCTCTGTGCCTAGCGTCTTGAAGTGTGCTTAAGTTGAGAGAGTCGCTGCCTCTGATCAGCTATATATACCTGGCAAATACCTTGAGGCCCAAATATGTTTGTTCTATAACGTAGCACATCCGGTGTATTCTGTTTTAAATCGAACAATAAATATCCGTGCGGGTTTGAAGTAGCATCTTGGTACGGTGCTTCTAAAAATCTTGGGTTATCCGGCGAAATCTGTCTTGCTAAATGCTGTATCTGAGCTCTGTCACGTGGGTTCGTAAACAAAATTATGTAATGTGCGTTGAGAGAAATATCCCGCTGTCCACGTCCTTGATGAAATATATTCTGCTTTAAGAAAAACACACTTAGATTTCGATGATGACAGCCCTTTGTAAAAATATCAACCACAGAGCCGTTAGTTTCGCGCATTAGATCGTCAATTATTATTAAGACAGGTTTTTCCCCGTCAAACTGTTCCATATCAGGTAAACCCTTTTGAAATTCCACAGAGAGATCTGTAAAATCAGATAATTTTTTCAGAAGCTGTATCGCAGGTCGTTTTGATATTTTTTAGAAAATCCACGATAATCGCCGAAAAGGGGTACTTAAACTGACCTTCCATCTTGAATCGCTAAACGATACTAACAGATACTCTACCAGCAACTTCATTTAAATAGAGTAAATAAAAATCTTTTTCAATCAGAACACGTGCAATTGCCTAACCTCCAGGGGCTAAACTACCAGAAGGACCTTAATTAGATGACCATCAAAAATAACCCTGAAACCAACTTCAAATCCAAGACCAAGGTCAGGTCCAGGTCCAAGACGAATCCCCCAAGACCAGCTCCATGTCCAGCCCCAAGACCAAACCCTCACGTGAGCAAGTACAGAAAGGCTCTAATTAGGGTTGACCCTCGAAAAGAAACCATAGGGTAGAAAATACGCGAGTAAAATAGGGGTGAAAAAACACGTCCTACACGTGGGTGTGTAAAAAAATAATTAGGGATAAAAGTGTTGAAAATACGGTCTCACACGTGAGCGGGTAAAAATAATCAGGGATAAAAAAATACGTCCCCCACGTAAGCGAGTAAAAATAATTAGGGGTTGAAAAGGTCCTCCGAAAAGAAGCCATAAAATAAGGCCAACAAAAAAGTTGCTGTCAAAAAGGCCGTAATTAGGGAAGAAAATTCCATCAAGGGGCTGAAAAAGGCCTCCGAGAAGAACCATTAAAAATATGGGTGAAAAATACGGTCCCCACGTGGGCGGTCTTGTGACGTCAAAATCCAAGATGGCAGCGACAAGTTCCCGTATACTACTTTTAGCAATTGATACTTGAACGTCACAACATGAACCACGTCAAATTAAAAATGAAACCTGCTCTCTGCAATCAACGTGAAATCTATTTATAACTTAGGTAGTGGTTCAGGATGGTCATATACAGATATACATTTTGTGTCGACTATAGCGCCACCACCTCATACAACGGAAAATGTCGAAACTAAGGATTGGCGTTTCTATCAAAACTGAACCTTTTTTAAATTTTGGCAGACTATTAGAGGCTGTATGAAACCTTTTTACATAATCCTGAGCCATATATATGGCTCAGAATGATCTATTCCGCTATACATATATATATATATATATATATATATATATATATATATATATATACAGGGTTAGTCACGCTCAACGGGACGGAACCTAGCGGTAAAACGGTAAATGATATCAAAAATCGTTTGACACAAGTATGTAGGTCTATTTGGTCTACAAATTAAAATTAGTGTGGAATATACAGGGTTACTCAAAAAAGTTACATATCAAAGTTATGTTTTTTAAATGGATCACCCTGTATTTTGTTACTTTTTGAATCCTACTTTAAAAATAATATGTATTTATTCAAGTAACCCTATATCTAAGTTTGATAGTTTTCGAGTTATTCAATTGTTTCTAAAAATGTAGAGTAATTGAAAAAATTAATTACAACTTAACAGAAATTTTTAATTAATTTGCTTTTAGATTTCGATTCTACACTTCTTGGACTGTCTATCAGAATAATTACAATAGTAAAATAATATGCA
>JARFJB010002128.1:0-57500 GCA_036346205.1 Vesta saturnalis
AATCAGAACACAGCGGTTGAGTGGTGGTGCTAATGACCAATCAGAAACCAGAGAGGCGGGTGCACGCACGGCCAATCGGTTAAAAGTGGTGCGTGGCCTAGTTTTAATCGCTCCAAACAGAACACTGCATATGAGCGCAATTTAATGACCTCCAATGGGTATACACCCAAAAAGGCTCTCAATACAACCAAATTAGGGTCTCACCTCCGCCCCTGGTTGAAAATGGCCTCCGAAAAGGAGCCGGCCCCACTCTTAAAATATACGCCTCCCACGTGTGAGAGTACAAAAGTGGAGAGGAAGGTGTCCCAGGGGGCGAGGCTTGTGACGTACAAAAAGTGAGGGGGGGTCGGTGTACTTCTCATAGGTTTACGAAAATTAAATCATGCAGTTGTTCGAAATGAGTCATATGCAATCTTATACGATTTTAACTAAGGGTAGTAAAATATACTAGACATGCAAATATTACATAAATCTTAATACTTTTTAATATAAATAATATGGACTAATCCGTGCCGCATTTATATCAAAATATTATTAAGGTCACAATGTACCACTTAATCTTAATTGAGCACAATGTGCATAGAAAACACAGAACATGCATAATGGATATGGGAATGTTAATATTGAAATACGGCTGCAATTAATTAAATGTACCTAACGTTATTCATACTTTTTATATGTTTTAAGGACTTTAATTGTTTGCGAATTTAACCTTTAAATATCATTGTATTCAAATGCTGAACGCAGGTCATTCATTGTGGATGGTGTCATTGCACTACTTTGATCAAATATCATCTTCTGACTAGTATACAATAATGTACTTCAATAAAAATTACCGTGTTAATCTTGCATTATCAAAAATTTAGTATCATTATGGTCTAGTCGTACAATAATGGATTGGCAACGGCATGTTAGTGACATTTAAATGCATATTTTGCTTTGTATAAAGTTTGATTGCCTCTTAAACTCAACAGAAACTTTAATAAGATGGTCGTCTCCTCCGATATATTTAACAAAATATCAAATTTAAATAAAATATCAAACACACTTGGTTGTAATGGACTTACAGTTATTGGACGAAATAACGGACGAAGGAGACTTTCTAAAGTTCACCAACTTTGAGACATCAGAGAGGACCTAAAGTGTATTGAAATGAATTGAAGTGGAACAGTAATGCAGATTTCGGCTGTCAAAAAAGACTGTTCATTTTATAATTAATAATATCCAAAGTGAAATATCATCTCAAGCGAATAGGTGCTTGGACACATTAATATCGTGTGGTAAATAAAAATAAGTAACTTTTTTTTAGAAATCATGCTGTAGAAGATAGAATATTATTGACCCTACGTTACAGACTCTTTTGTTCAAGTAGTAGTGAATTTCTTGGTATAGACGAATCTACTACCAATGGAATTGTGTATAAAGTTTCGAGATCGGTTACTTAAGTTTTTTAAGATATTTTCAACAGATGAAGGCAATAAGCAAAGATTTTTTTAATATAAGCCGCATATAATAATTTCCTCGCCAGGAGGCCTCAACTTTTTGAGACAGAAAGTGTTACTCGTCACGAAGTGATGCAGTCACTTGTGATGATACTGTCACAAAATAATAATAATATTAATAGCTTATAACATAAAACGTATGTCTATACATAGACTCATTTTATACCTATTGGATATTGTTTTTGATTTATTCTGATATAAGGACATTGATTTTATGATTGTTGAAAGAAAATATAGATTCTGAAGGTATAATGTGCAAATTTAAAAACTTTATAACTTGATTGACATATTAGTATTTGTCAATGAAAGATTTGTATTTGAATTTAAACTTGATTGTTATTAAGAACATATGTATAAATGAAAATATTTGGTGTGGAATACCATACGATCTTCCAACCTACAAAGTGAACATTAAAAGAAATGAAATAATTTGAATAACATTTTTTTAAGTATAATTACGCAACCTCTTTTATAAGAAGTTCATTAGGAACATACGCAATATTGTAACCGCAAAAACAATAATCTACGTCAAACAGACGTTTAAAACTTCATGTCAGCCAGAGGCTAATAGACATCTAGATGCTAACTTCAATTAAAAGAAATGAAATAATTTTAATTTAAATTTTTTCGAATAACTGTGCACCTCTTTTTTATATGTTCATAACGAAAACAGGCAACATTTTAAAAACAAAAACAATAATCTATGTCAGAATGACGTTCAAAACTTCATATCAAATAGAGATTCATAAACATGCAGGTATGGAAAAATATTACCGCGGGTCTGACTTATAATAGGTAAAACAAAGACAGTACAATCAGTTCACGTACTAAGTTAGATAGAATACGCAACAAACTAAAAGCGCTGATGCCACGCATGCGTCTTTTGGGTAGGCTAGTATAGTCTGTAAAAATAAAGATTTTCTATTTCGGCTTAGCGCTTTATTACTCTGAGACAATGGAAATGTAATCCTATTCCAGAAGTTACCAAACGTTTTCAACGAACTCAGTTCGGTACTGAATTCAATATTCGGGTATCTCAAATACTTTTCCAGATATTAAATTTCGAAATTATCAAATTTTATCTTTTTGATAAAGCCAGATTTTTTTTATACTTTCGTTACGGCGGTATTCGAAGTTCGTTTTTTAAAAAGATTTTGAGGCAATGTATTATTTTGGGGTCTAAATACGCAAATAGCCACCTATTATAATAGATTAAATAATGAGGAATTGATTACCACTTTCATCACTTTCTACTAATTATCCCATTAGGTATAAGTGCATTCCTATATAATATTTGAATGTACGTTATGTTCTGTATGTACAATTAACGTCACTATTAGTAAACAATAAAAACTGGTTTATGCATATCAATTCCTTTTTAATTACCAATTAATGATTTCGTTGTTGCACATTTCAAAATAAATGAATTATATTAAGTAACAAACCTCTGCATCCACACACAAAAAAAACTTTGCAACATAGTTAAAATTAAAAATCGTTCAAAACGTTTTATAACTTCTGGAATAGAATTAAAATTCCATTGTGTTTACCTCTCTCGAGCGGTCTTAAGTCATTGAGCAGGTAATTTACGCTTTGACTTAAGTCGCGTACGTTTCTATTGAAACCCAAACGTTAGAAAGAAACGGCTGTATATTCCGAATGTCGCAGAGTAATAAAGCGCTAAGCCGAAATAGAAAATCTTTATTTTTACAGACTATATCAATGACACATTTAGTTGCTACTGTCAACCAGAATTGAAAATACAGATTATTAAATGGTATTATTCAGGAAGCGCTGCACAAAAGGTTTGCTTTTTCCTTTGAAAACAGGCCAATTCCATCAGAAAGTACGATTGTCCGTACTGTTTGTAAATTTGAAAGATGTGAATGTTTGAATAATTGTAGAAAACGCAGTAGCATTGATGATAATAATGGTGAGCATCCTGGTCGTAATTTAAACGAAGAGCGCGAACTCCAATAAATTGCAGGCTATAGTTTTTAGTAGAAACTAATTTCCCGTGCAATAGTACTAAATTTGCAGAAGAAATGAATATTGAACCAAGAACAGTTAATTGCAAACTACACAAGAAATTTTTCCAGAAGATCAGCAAAAGCGTATGGAATTTTGTGAAGATATGATAAATCGGGCTAATGAAAACGAAAGATTTATTAAAAATATTTTGTTTACCGACGAGTGTTCTTTTAACTTACATGGCCATTACAATCCGTTTGTCGCTTTTGGTTACTCTCGGGAAAACAAACACATTAGTATTCCTTATCGGATACAGTACCCGCAAAGAAATTATATATGGGCAGGAATTTTAGGCAATTCCATAATTGGTCCAGTTTTTATCAACGGAAACTCGAATTCCGACAAATATTTAGAACTGTTGAGAAAACAGATAGTTCCAGCTGTTTAACGCCTCAATATAAATTTTGATGCTATTTGGTATCAAGAAGATGGCTGTGCTGCTTAAACTGCAATAAGAATTCAACAGTTTTTGGACACTAGGTTCCTTAGCCGTATTATTAGTAGAAAAGGTACTATTTAATATCCTCCTCGCTCACCAGATACCCCGCCGAACGGCTTTTTTGTTTGGGGATACGTATCCCAGCAAATTTATGGTCCCAGGCATGAACGTGCTAACAATGTGGACGAACTTCGTGTCAAAATTACAGACTGTTTAAACAGCATCACCCTAGAAATGTTAGAAAACACCCGAACTGAATTTGATCACAGATTGGGTTACTACCTTGCGCAAGGTGGAGGTCTTTTCGAAAATCTTATACAGTAAGGTTTGAAAAAAGTGTACTCTGATCATTTTTAAAAATAGTTGGTTTTTCAATAAGAATTATAATGCTAAAGTTAAACCTTAAACTTAAGTTATACTATCAATGTAAATGTTAATGTTCTGGGTTGTAGCTCTCATAAGTTTCTTCTTGGTGCTTCTTACGAGTAGTAATCGAAACATGTCCTAAATTCGCAATTGCAATAAACTTCAATGTTTGAGGTATTATCATTTAATGTTTAAGTGTAAAGTATTTACCTAATAGTAGCAAAGAACATGCGACTTTTCAACATCATCTTAATCGCTTTGGTTTCGTTAGAAATGTTGAAGCTGAATTGAAGGAGACTTAAGTAGTTCATAAGTAGAAAGAGGACACCATACGCCATCTTGGATTTTGACGTCACAAGACCGCCCACGTGGGCGACCGCATTTTCAACCCTTATTTTTAATGATTTCTTTTCGGAACCCTTTTTCAACTCTAATTATTTTTACTCGCTTACGTATAGGACGTGTATTTTCACCCCTATTTTATAACAGGTCACGTGTATGACGTATTTTTTCACCCCCATTTTATGACAGCTCACGTATAGGACGCGTATTTTCTACCCTATGGTTTCTTGTCGAGGGTCAACCCTAAATAGAGACTTTCTGTACTTGCGCACGTGAGGGGCTGGGGCTGGTCTTGGGGCTGGGGGCTGGTCTTGGGATAAGTCTTAGGGTTTGGTCTTGTGGCGGGAGCTGGTCTTGGGGGATTGGTCTTGGACCTGGACTTGGAGTTGGTCTTAGGGTTGTTTCTGATGGTCATTTAATTAAGATTCTTCTGGCTATGTTAAGAGCAGTGACTCTGGAGATTAGGCAATTGCACGTGTTCTGATTGAAACAGATTTTTATTTAGTCTATTTAAACGAAGCTGCTGGTGGAGTATCTGTTAGTATCGTTTAGCGATTCAAGATGGAGGGTCAGTTGAAGCACCCCTTTTCGGCGATAGTTGCAGGTCCGTCGGGATGTGGGAAATCGTATTTTATCGTTGATTTTCTAAAAAATATCAAAACCGCCTACGATACAGGTTTTGAAAAAAATATCTGGTTTTACGGTGAGTGGCAGCCTTTATTCAAAGATCTCTCTGTGGAGTTTCAAAAGGGTTTACCTGATATGGAACAGTTTGACGGGGACTTAATAATAATTGACGATCTAATGCGCGAAACTAACGGCTCTGTGGTTAATATTCATCGAAATCTAAGTGTATTTTTCTTAACGCATAAAATATTTCATCAAGGACGTGGACAGCGGGATATTTCTCTCAACGCACATTACATAATTTTGTTTAAGAACCCACGTGACAGAGCCCAGATACAGAATTTAGCAAGACAGATTTCGCCGGACAACCCAACATTTTTAGAAACCGCCTACCAAGATGCTGCTTCAAGCCCGCACGGATATTTATTGTTCGATTTAAAACAGAATACAGCGTATGTGCTACGTTATAGAACAAACATATTCGGGCCTCAAGGTATCTGCCAGGTATATACAGGGTGTCCCAAGATATTTGGACACATTTTGATCATGAATGCTGCCTAAACGGAAAACGATAGAAACGTATAGTTTTCACTGGTGTACTTGATTTAGCCCAAAGTTTTATTTTAGCTATAAAATAATTTTTTCCCACGAATACAAGGTGTTTTAAAAAAATTGCCATTTTTTAAAGCGAAAATAATGAAGTTTTTTAAATATAACACCCTGTATAGTTTGGTGTCATCTTGAAGATGTAATCTTCTACTTTCTAAAAATGTATAATATGGTACTATTTACTCCAAAAACAAAAGAGTTATGTAAGTTTTTATGCACCGTCTGCATACATTTTAATCAGCACAGTCAGATACAATTTGCCAAAAGTTTTAGGTTTTTTAAATGAACAACCCAGTACATTTGGACAATAGTACCTTACGTAATACTTTTTTTTAGTGACGTCATTGACCTCTTCCAGAGCCCTTTGAATCCGAGCAACGACATATTTTTATAATTTTTGGTTTAGAAGCATTAATCAGCAAAACGTATATCTAACCTACGTGTATACAGTAGGTGTACCCATATAAACTTATATAACTCTTTTGTTTTTGGAGTAAATAGTACCATATTATACATTTTTATAAAGTAAAAGATTACATCTTCTAGATGACAGCAAAATATACAGGGTGCTATATTTAAAAAACTTCATTATTTTCGCTTTAAAAAATGGCAATTTTTTTAAAACACCTTGTATTCGTGGGAAAAAATTATTTTATAGCTAAAATAAAACTTTGGGCTAAATCAAGTGCACCAGTGAAAACTACACGTTTCTATCGTTTTCCGTTTAGGCAGCATTCATGATCAAAATGTGTCCAAATATCTTGGGACACCCTGTATAGCGAAAAAAGGGTTTAAGTCTCACAGTCATAAAGATTACATCATATATGATGGCTGACGTTTTAAGCGAGAACACTGATATCCTACTTGCATTAGCCAGATTAAGTAAAAGTCAACGTGACGCTTTATTGAAATGTTTGGATAGTAAGCAGGTAAAGTGTATTTGCGAGTGTGCTCATAACATTTTAAAAGGTCGTGTACCTCTGTCAGCTGATCAGAAGCAGCGACTCTCTCAACATAAGCACACTTTAAGACACTTGACACAGAGAGGCGAATCTATAACAAAGAAGAAACAGTTTCTTGTACAGAAAGGTGGTGCATTTCTACCACTCCTGTTAGGACCATTACTCGGCGGAATTCTGGGTAATCTGTTTCAATAACCATGTACCACATTCTGAAAAAGATGATTATTCTAGCGATGGACTTTATACAGCGCTTACAGACACCAGACGTTACACAAAACAACATTTTAACGCAGCTGGGTAACTATATGGATAAAGTTTTAAAAACTAAAATGACCGACCACGACAAATGGCAGCAGTACAACCAAGTTCTTCAAAGGTATCTACACTTTTCTAATCAGTTTCGTCAGCCCACCAGTATAACAATTAGCGGTGACGCTGTTGCTGATGATATTAGAGAATTACCGCAACGCAAAGGTCTGATAGACGACGAAATAGTATCAACGCTTCCGCCTTCATATAAGAGAAAAGGCGCGAATTTGTTACGTATACTGAATACGAGCAGCGACGTTTTTTGGGATAAAAGGGGTACTGTTACAATAAAAGGCGAGATCATACCACATTCCAACATTGTCGATCTGGTTCACGAGACGTTAAGAAAACGAAAAACCACAAACCCGCGCGGTTGGCGTCAGTTTGCGACGTACATTAAAGAGATAAATATACCACGAGAGTTTATCGGAAATACGCAAAGGTATGATGTTTCTGTATCACCCAGCGTGGAACGAACCCTCACAACTATAGGTGAAAATTACGATGCTGATAGTGAAACGCGGGAAACATCGAGAAGAATCTCTCAAAGAATAAGAATATGACTTTCAGTAGGTTGGGATTCGTGGCGGCCATAACATGGATGCTCTATACTATGATCCCTCTCACCCAGCAGGGTTCGCTTGTATAACACCTTTAACTAATGCTGTAAAGGGTAGATATGGTGAAGTAAAAAACTGGCTACAGACACAGGAAGCCTATACGGTACATAAACCAGTCATAAAAAAGTTTCCACGAAATAAATATACTGTGAGTAACCTTTACGAATTGTGGCAAGCGGATCTTTGTGATATGCGAACTTTAAGTAAACACAATAGCGGATACAACTACATACTAACGGTAATTGATCTATTTAGCAAGAGGGCGAGAGCACTTAAAACGAAGACAGCCTCATCTGTAATTGAAGCATTTGCAGATATTCTTAAGAATTGCGACAATACTCCGGCAAATCTACAGACGGATAAAGGCAAAGAGTTTGTGGCGAGCAGTGTACAAAACTTTTTCAAGAAACAAAATATCAATTTCTATGTAACAAATAACCCTGATGTAAAAGCATCTGTAGTTGAAAGATTTAATAAAACATTGAAAACAAAGATGTGGCGTTATTTCACTTACAAAAATTCCTACAGATATATTGATGTACTCGAAAGACTTGTGACTGCCTATAACAATAGCCCTCATTCAAGTATAAAGATGGCCCCCACGGCTGTAAACGATAAAAACAATTTAGAAGTGTGGAATAACCTGTACTAGAAAGGTTTAGGTCCAGTACGCCATCCTAAATATAAAGTAGGCGAGCATGTCAGAATCGCCAGAACTAAGTACAGCTTTGAGAAGGGATATGAAACGAATTGGAGCGAGGAAGTGTTTACAATTAGTACGGTGATAAAAAGAAGACCACCAGTTTATAGAATAATCTATCTTAATAACGATCCTGTTGAGGGCACCTTTTACGAAGAAGAATTGCAAGTTGTTACGGTTGATAAAGATACTTCATTCAAAGTCGATAAGATTCTAGCAGAGAAGGGCCGTGGGCGAAATAAACAATACCTGGTCAAGTGGCGTGGATACAGTGATAAATTTAATAGCTGGGTGTTAGCTTCGCAGCTGAGAGATACATAAGAAATGGAGTTTTATCTTACCTTATTGAGTAATAGCTCTGTGACGTATTTTCCAGGTAATATGACGTCAAGTTTTATTACGCAACTGCCAAAACGAATAAGATTAATGGGCTCGTGGGTTGTAGGGATATCCTAAATTCAGTACCCATGTTCTTTTGCCGCTGTAAGTGCAACAGATAATTTAAGTTATTATAGAACAGAGCCACCTGGCGAGAACGTGTTAGAAACGATATTAAAAAAGGCTGCAGAATATTTTCAACTCGACAACGAGAAGATCATTTATATTGAAAATGGCTGGTACGCGATACGATTCGCACGCCAGCATAGAAGAAATTATCAGCGATCTAAATAACCATGTACTAATAAGTAAATTGCTAACAATCGAATATCATAATCTAACTAAGCGCGTCACTACGAAATTAAAAACTCAACTCTCGCTATTCGGATTCTCACAGCATCTAGCCTTACAATTGGGTTATCAACCGTACCAGAACATAGCCATGGAACCAATACCCCTTCACCCCGCTAGTATATGGATAGGATTACCAACGCAGATGTTTGTTTATTTCGACATCGTTGAACCGCAAATTGTGGGTGATGTTTTATCTCCGCTTATGTGTATAATAAATATTACTTCAGAAAACTATGCTTACGGTGGTCATAAAGATATGGTTTTTTTGCCTGCACACTACATACCGGAAATTACACGGGAATTTGAAAACATCGAGATTAATATAAAAACAGATACGGGTGCAGCAATGCCATTTGAGTTTGGAACGTCGTGCCTGAAGCTACACTTTAGGAAAGTGCAATAATGGCTTGCCCTTATCAGCAATATTACATGAATCATTCCGGTAACGGAATCGGCCCAATTTACAGAGGTGCGCCCTATCAACGTGGTCATGGAATAGGAAGCTGGTTAGGTGGTATATTTAGAAGTATAATACCGTTATTTAAGCCTGACGCAAAGGCTATTGGTAAAGAAGCTCTTAGAACGGGTACTAATATTCTTGGTGACGTCATAGAGGATCGACCTATTAAGGATTCGTTTCAAGAAAGATTTCACGAGGCAGGTAGAAGCCTTAAGCGTAAAGCCGACGAGAAAATCGATAAAATGATGGAGGGTTCGGGTTATAAAAGAGTACGTCTGTTCGATAATAACCAGTCTCTACCGAGAGTTGTTGCTAAGAAGAAGCCAACTTACGACGATATACTTTCAAGATAATGGCTTTTCTACATGCCCAATCGTGGAATGCGTCAAGTCCGAATTGGATTTGTCGCTTTACAGTCGACGCAGACAAGTATCGAGAGTGGTAAATGCATATTTTACAAACCCTTATCAGCTCTGATTGATGACGCCCCAATAGAATTTGTAGTCCTCAGAAATGGAAACGATTATATAGATTTAAGCCAGACCATGCTCTACATTATTACATTATACATTATTGTTCGAACTTATTTCACTGAGTTTACAGTCGTGGGTAGTACTATATTCCGTACATGCCTGAACTGACGACAGTCTCTTGTTTTCTGTTATCGTTGAGTTTCCATGTGAGGTAAGGAGTTGTTAATTTAGCGAATCTAAGTACTTTTGTGTAGAGGCAGGGGATTACTTCCCTTTTTTCGTTCAGTTGAAGTTGAGGTTTGAATGTTGAAAGTTGTATAAGAAAACGGATTAAGATATACTGCGAATTGTTGATTGCCCCCCCCCTCCCCCCGTCGTCTCATTGTGGTTAAGTGAAGCGCTTCATAATTTAGTCGGAATTGTACAGTTCGTTGCTATATAGCAGTTCGCTTTATGCGGTTTTGGAGTATAAGTACACCCTGGCACATTTCTAATCGTATACCGTCTTATCGTTTTATCGGGAAATTCCGGCTTCAATAAGTGACACCGAAGATTTTCAGTTTAGCCTTGTGCAAATCTAAAGAAAAAAACGGCTTGTTAATCTGTATGTGACCGACGGAGCCGAGGGGGCAGCAAATTCCTATGATTTTGTAATAAAAAATTTATCGGATTTATTGAAATTATAGACAACATTACCGTGATTTTTGAGCGTAATAAAAAAGCATCACGTGTTTTTTTTTGGTGAAGGTTAAAGAGCCGGTTGATTGTGTGCTAAGAATTTATATAAAAATATTTAAAAGAATTTTCAGGGGCGTTTATTAAAGTATAAAAACTTTTAAATATTGGATAGCATTTTGTTTATTTTCATTGTGACAAATATTCATTTATGACCGTATTGACCAGTTATTTTCTTTTTTTTTTGTTATTTGAGCAAGTAATTTTACGTTGAAGTTTACACCGAAGATGTATAAGGAATTTTGAGTTTAGTTATCGTAATCGTTGATTTGATTGATTTCATATTTTGGTGCGAAATTAAGCTATTCCTACCTAATTATCACTTGCGATCAAAATTTAAATAATCCACGACCGGTCTTTAAAAATTAGCCGACTTGGATTCTAGAATTTTACGCACCCTGTATAAGGATTTTGCAAAACTTTTGATGGTTACCTGAAAGTACAGAGGTGAATAACACAACTAATGTAGTTCACAAATTTCCCCACACTATCATTCTTTTTTTAATAAAAAAAATAAACTTTAATAAAATTTTAAAGTCTGGCAAAATATGTGAAATTATTTTATAAATTTTAAATAAGAAACATTTAATCTAAAAAATCAACTCAAAATAAGTCCTAAATTTGTTTCCATTGTTATAATAATCATTTTATTCAATGTATGTATAAAACGTATGTGGCCATTAGCATAAGATCACGCTGTATATAAATGCAGCACATAATGTTTAAATTAAGTTTTACTTCTACAAGAAAAAACCTGATGCTGAAATGATTTTAATACTTGATTTTTTTTACAAAATCTAACTAACAAGGAATAACTACAAACAATTTTATGTATTATTAATAAACAACTAAGTAAAAAACGAAAAATTACTGATTACTGGATATTTTCAAAAACAAAACCACCTACTTCAATACACTTTCTCTGTCGAACTATTAAATGTCTAATTGACTTCCTGATTGATAACCAGTCATTTCTAATAATGGCACAACAATTAATAATTCTTTCCGTGTTGCCGTGTATTGATAGTTTCTTCATATACCATGAGTTTTAGTCGACCCCAAGTTGAATAGTCTACGGAATTGAAATCAGGCGACCATGCATGGGGCCCACCACGTCCAATCTACCTGTTCAAATAAGTGGCGTTGAGATGTTGGCGGACAGCAACTGAGAAATGTGGCGATGCCCCGTAGTGCTGAAAGTGCATCTCGCGGATATTAACATGGGCACGAAGATTTGACAAAATATTTTGGAAAAAGTCTAAGTACACTACACATGGTAATAGACCATCCGACGCCCCAATAGAATTTGTAGTCCTCAGAAATGGAAACGATTATATAGATTTAAGCCAGACCATGCTCTACATTACAGCAAAAGTTCTAAAGTATGATGATACCGCACTTACAGACGCTGATTTTGTAGCACCGGTAAACAATTGGATGCATTCGCTTTTCTCACAGGTGGAGGTTCACTTAAATCAGAAGATGGTGTCACAACCAAACAACACCTACGCCTACCGTTCATACATCGAAACGCTGCTAAATTATGGAAAGGAAGCCAAGAGTTCACATCTAGGATGTACCTTATGGCACAATGATACAGCTGGACAGATGAATACACTGGGAAACGCAAATAACGGTTTCTCAAAACGTCAAGCACTTGCGGCTACCGGGAAACAGATAGAGACGATTGGTCACGTGCACTCGGATTTGTTTAATCAAGAAAAGTTTCTCATAAATGATGTTGAGTTAAAGGCTAAATTTGTACGATTAAGAGATACCTTTAGCCTAATGGCGGCACTCGCTTCAAATTACAAGACACGAATTATAGACGCTAGTTTACTGGTGAGACGTATGCGAATCAATCCAACTATTCTAATTGCGCACGCTAAAGCTTTAGAAACAACACCCGCAAAATACCCTGTTACAAGGACCGACGTAAAAGTGTTAACTATACCTGCAGGCATACAGCGAAAATCATTGGATAATGTTTTCCTGGGTCAGTTACCTAAACGATGCATCGTAGGCTTTGTAGCAACTAAAGCCTTCAACGGTGACTTCCCCTCAAATACGTTCAATTTTCATCACTGCAATATTAACTACATGTCGTTATATATTGACGGACAACAAATTCTTTCAAAAACCTTACAACCAGACTTTACAGCTAATGGTTTATATGAAAGAGCGTACCACACCTTATTCTCTGGTACGGGTATTTATTTTTTGAATGAAGGTAACGATATATCGAGAAGTTATTACCCCAACGGCTACTGTTTAATGGCCTTTGACTTGACACCTGACTTGTCTGCAAACACTAGCACGCACTGGAATTTAGCTAGAAACGGCTCCCTTCGGCTGGAAGTCGGATTTTAAGAAGCGTTGACCGTACCCGTTAACTGTTTGGTCCATGCAGAATTCGATAACGTAATCGAGATCGATAAACATCGGAATGTCGTTGTGGATTTTAGCTGTTAAGAGTGGTAGCTCTAACCTGCAAGCTTCAGTGTACAGCCGCTGCCGATAGAAGATGGACGCATACTTGGACCTACAAGGGTTTAGTGGTGTTAACAACGAATTCATACGGAAAGAAATTGCCGTGGTTACAGATCACGGTCGTTTATCGTTGATGCTAATAAAACCACCTCGAGGCTACTTTATATCAGGATCCATGTCACGACATATAAAATTTATAGAGGATAATTATCATGGGTTGAAATGGTGGTCGGGTCATGTACATTACAACAATTTTCGTGAGGAGTTGATGAGAGTGTTTCGCCCATTTAACAAAATTCACGTTAAGGGAGGTGAAAAACAACGGTTTCTTAGGTTTCTTAACAAACCAATAGTAAACCTGGAGGAGACTGGTTGCCCGCCGATTAAACAGTTGAAAAAGGAAGCAAAAGCATATAGCTGTTTAAACCATAACATCACTGGGCCTATGTGTGCACTGGAAAACACCTTACTACTGCAAGACTGGACGCATACCAATTCCAAAGATGTATGCGGTACAAGTGTTGAGATGCTTGAAATCGATCCCCAGCCACAAGAAGAATGAGTTTCGGCTAGTATGTGCTTCTAATCAACTACCGAGACACACACCTCGACCGTGTGCAATTATCGTAAACACGGATCCTGCAAACAAACCAGGTCAGCATTGGGCCGCTATCTACATTGCCGAGAATGGTAACGGAGAGTATGTTGATTCCTTTGGACGAGCACCGCAAGGATATCATTTACGTTTCCTAGAGAAGAATTTCAGATACTTCGTATACAATAAAATAATACTACAAGACTACCATTCGGATGTGTGTGGACTTTATACCTTAATGTTTCTATATTTTAGATTACATAATTTACCTATGTTTGATTTTGTAAAAAACTATTTTAGTACATGTTTAATTCTAAACGATGAGATAATCAGATTATTGTTTAACGCCTATTACCCATTCTATTCTGATAAATAAAAGAGATTTTTTAGTGCTTTAATCGTTTTAATCAAGAGCCCTGTAATAACAAAAATAACCCCATTGTTTTTCTTTTAATTCAGCATGTGTGTTTTCAAAAATCGTGTTTTAAAATTTATGATTTAGTATTTTTAAAAAATAAATTATGTTAACCATTTATATTGGTAATCAATTTTTAGACTATTAAATTTAACAGAGTTATATAATTACACGGTAATTAGCTGAAGTAAACATGAACAGCGATTTCTTACTACATATTGTTGTGGAATTTAAAACATGTAACTTTCCAAACTCTTAATGTGGTTTTTTATAAAAAAACAATTTGTGTGTCCGTATGTACAATATGAATATTTTTCAAACCGAATTGTTATTAGAAAGGTAAATACGAGTTGCAGTAAGTGTGATAAAGATAATGAGGTTGTTTGTATATTTACACTCTAATTATAGGAAATCAATAGGTAGTGTTTACATCAACGTAGAAAGCTGTTTTTTTTAGTTTGACAAGCAACACAAGGCAGTGACTATCACTCGTGAAGCAGTGCCTCAAAACGTTCTTTAAGTACAGAGTTGGTAAGTGTGGTGTTAACTCTTTATTTATTTACAGATTTTTAATTACAGTTATAAAACACGTCTAAGCTTTAAGTTTCTTTAAAAAAATATTAAGGCGTACAACATTTCGACGGTCGGATGGATATTAAAAATATTTCAATGCAGGTAAAATATGTTTTAATATTCGTTTTAGAAGACAACATTGCTGTTATGTAATTAATTAACTTAATAAAAAAATCTGTTTCATTAGACCCGAATGTCAGTAATTTATTTTTATAGCTCACAGGATTTTTAATTATGACATTTACAATAAAAATAAGTGTCTTATAATTAAAATTTACTGTCATTCAAATTCCCTACGCATGATCAATCCTTAACACAACTGCTGTCTTACCTCCTTATTAGAAATGTTTTCTCGTATAGGTAAAAGATCATCCAATAGCATATGAGCATTTAAACAATAGGATCGATAATTTTAATAATAATACCTTATTAAATTTCCAACATTGTATGCGTGTGCAACCTCCAGGGACACTGCTCTTAATATATCCAGAAGGACCTTAATTAGATGACCATCAGAAATAACCCTAAGACCAACTCCAAGTCAGGTCCAAGACCAGTCCCCCAAGACCAGCTCCCACCCCAAGACCAAACCCCAAGACCAGCCCCAGCCCCTCACGTGCGCAAGTACAGAGAGTCTCTAATTAGGGTTGACCCTCGAAAAGAAACCATAGGGTGGAAAATACGCGTTCTATACGTGAGCTCTCATAAAATAGGGGTGAAAAAACACGTCCTACACGTGAGCTGTCATAAAATAGGGGTGAAAATACACGTCCTATACGTAAGCGAGTGAAAATAATTAGGGTTGAAAAAAGTTCCGAAAAGAAGTCATTAAAAATAAGGGTTGAAAATGCGGTCCCCCACGTAAGCGTATAAAAACAAAAATGTCTTAATTAGGGTTGAAAAAGAGCTCCGAAAAGAAAGCATTAAAAATAAGGGTTAAAAATGCGGTCGCCCACGTGGCGGTCTTGTGACGTCAAAATCCAAGATGGCGCATGGTGTCCCCTTTCTACTTTCATATATTGTGCCTACATACAAATATGTACAAGTGGCAACATTGGTAAAGTTATGTCTCTCTCACACTCATATAATGCTTATTGGGTTTCTTTCTAGCTTATTGTAAGTCAGACCCGCAATAATGTTTTTCCATACTTGTATAGTAAATTTCGCATAAGTTTGGTTGCACATCATTACCTGAACAAAATGACGTACCAAAGTAATTCTAGTGTTGCTTATTAGTAAATGTATTAAGTAATAGTTTTTGTTAGTTGCAGTAAGTTGACAAAACCGAATTCTAGTTCGGCCTTTTTTTGATTTGTTTGACACTTGACAGCTATTACTTTTGTTGGTATCGTCAAACTATCGTATTTTCATTTTTATGTGCTTATGAGTGTTATTTCCCCGTTCGTATTACTATTTCTTCTTACATTTAAAAAATCTGTTCCTTTCAGAACAAAATTTCAGTTCGTGTTGTTATATTTAATCGTGAAAATGCCAAAGCCGTTACATAGTAAAGCGAAAAAACTTGTAGCACATTTATTTGAATGCTTCGAGAGAGAACGTGACAATGGTGGCCCCTTTCTGTCTTTATCAGCTGTGCGAGAGGTAAATAATGTAATTACGTGTTGCGGAAGCAAACTGTTAAAATCAATACTGCTCTTACATCACCTCCAAAAAGAAACGCGATCGCAGTAAGAACATTTTGGATGTAAGTTCGTTGAATATTACCTCAATTCGGAACGTTATTTACGAGATGTACACCAATAGTAACATTGAAATTGTCATTGTTATATTTCGTTTAACTAAATATAATTTGAATGGAACATATAACTCACATCCGCCCATGAGAAAGTTCAAGCTATACAACTTTTTGAAGGAATTAAAATATCCTTTTGTCGATTATTAAAACAAATCGGTTTTCAAAAAGACACGTTGCGTTGATGAAATTACCAGACTTTGCAAGAAAAAGGATTCACTTTTTAAAACAATACAAGACAATAAAAGAAAACGTTTTCCATCAATTTGTTCTCCTAGATGAAATATAGACTTTTCAAAATGGTACAATTGGTCGTCCGTGGCAAGATAGTGATAAACGAAGTGTAAGAAACATTAAAACCGATTGTAAAAGATGAGTTACTGAATTCTGTGTGTTTTAATGTTAATTAGGTAATGCCCTGCCGTTGCAGGTATATTATTCTTCATACTGGCTGCGAAAACGGTTTTATTCCTGGTGATGATTTAATATTAGCTTCAAAAAGGTGACTATTATGGCGAAATGAATCAAGGAAATTTTATGCATTAGTTCGAAGAAAAATGATTTAACCCTTTACCACCGTCGTGCGGTCACACCGCTTCCGATTTTCATTGTTTAGTATTTTCCCCTCCTCTTACCATAGAGACACAGTACCTTCAATCCACATTCTTCTCAGTGTGCTTCTAGACGTAGAAGGCGGTAAGTCCGTTTATAATCGAGCTACGTGAATTTTAATTTCGTTACCGGTCACAATGACCGCACAACGGTGTTATCTAACTTTTTTAACATTTAGTTTTTATGATGGATAAGCAACCTGGACCATCAAAAAGGGTACAATATTGCAATGTTTTGGATAAAAATTTTGAGGAAACATGTTTACAATGGCACGAAGAAAATGATAGTGAATGTAGTGATATGGAAAATCTTGACGAAGACATTTATGAATTTAGTGAGCATGAAAGTGATTCAGAGGTTGAAGGAGAATATGATGAAGCAGATGGTGGGGGTGAAGTATAGGAAAAACACTCAAGTGATAAATCTGAAGATGAAATTGAAGTACAAAACAGGAAAAATTATTATGGTAAAAACAGATTCAAATGGTATTCTGAATCATTTCAGCCTCGCACCAGAACTTTGTAGCACAATATTATAATGCAGTTGCCAGGTTTGCGTCCAAGTGCTAGGTTTATAGATAAAGCAGAACCTCTTGAAACGTGGAGTGTGTTGTTTAATGAAGAAATGTTACTTACAATACTACGATGGGCAAACTTAAAAATTGAAAAAGAAGGAAGTAAATTTTTACGAACTTCAAGACCAGAACTAAAAGATTTAGACTTAACTGAACTAAAAGCGTTCATCGGTATACTTTTTTATACAGCAGTATTTGTTTCGAATCATGAAAAAATCGAAAGAATGTTTGCAACTGATGGATCTGGTAGGGACATTTTTCGTTCGGTTATGTCTAAAAGCAGATTCTCCTTTTTGTTCATTTGCGTGCGATTCGACGATCCTGATAGTAGAGAGGAGAGAAAACAAAGTGATCCTGTGTGTCCCGTCTCAGAAATCTTTAATCAGTTCATTACAAATTCTCAGGGTGCTTATTCTTTGAGTGCGAATACTTGTATTGACGAAATGCTTGTATCCTTTAGAGGTAAATGCAAGTTTAAAATGTACATGCCAGCAAAGCCATGCAAACACGGTCTGAAAATAATGTGCTTGGCCGACGCCAGAAATGGTTATCTTTATAATGCTGACATCTATAGTGGCAATGATACTGACGGGATTGGTCTGGCAGAAGAGTTAAAAAAATTCAGTAAGCCTACACAAGCGGTTCTAAGACTATCACAACCGGTTTTTAATATAAATAGAAACGTGACATCCGATAATTGGTTTATGTCGATCGAAATGTCGGAGCAGTTAAAAAACAATGGCCTGACGGTATGACATTAGTTTCCTACGTCTCGAAAAAAAAACAAAGCAGTACTTCTACTTTTATCCATGTATCATACAAAATCCATTGATAGGGATAATAATAAACCAGAAATTATTTCCCTATACAACAGCACTAAAGGTGGAATAGACTCCCTCGACGAAAAGTGTGCTAAGCATTCCACGAGCCGTCGTACTCAACGCTGGCCAATGGTCATCTTTTTCCGATTACTTGATATTAGTGGGGTCAATTAATTCCTACTTCATCAATCTCACAAAGACAGGGTCGAGTTAGAAAAAACCGATTTTATCAAATTACTAGCTGACCAATTAGTACGACCTCATTTGGAAAGAAGAATGGTTCAACAACGTATACCATGTGAACTAAGACTAAATATCAGAAGAATATTAGGAAATCCTGAAATTCCAATTCCAGCTAAAAATTAGGAAATTAGGAAAAATTAGGAAAGCGTAAGACATGTTATATATGTCCTGCTAAAATCAATATAAAAACTTTTCATCTGTGTTATGTGTGTCATAAATCCGTATGCTTGCAGTGTAGCACGCAACTATGTAATAATTGCAAATATAAATTGTAAATTTTAAGGCTTTGCAGTTTTTAAATTTTACTATATTTTTTTTAATTTTAGTATTTTTAATAAGTTGTTACATCTTTCAACTTCAAGAAAGCACTTTTAGTTTGTTCGATTCTTTTTTTTTGGTTTTTTCATAAATATTTTTTTATTTGACTATAGCATAAATGACTACCATACGCATATACAGCTTTCTGCTTCAATAAAAATTTATATTCAGTGATGTATATTTATTTTTATATTTTTTTTACACACATCAGACATCTCTTTCCCATCAAAATAGAAAAAATGAAAAACATTGTCGATAAACAAAAAAAAAGGTATCGGTCACTGTGACCGCATGACGGTGACTGAGTTCCAAATATGTGACCACGGTGGTTAAGGGTTAAAAAAATTATTTAAAAGTTAGAAATTAATCATCTCGAAATCTGAGAGTATATAAACTAAGAGCTAAGCAGTTTCCTTAATGATGAACGAGGAAGGAGAATGTGCCGCATCATTTTGCTTTGGTGAGAAACAAGTGCAGCAACTTCCAAAACTACCAATTTAAGAATGGATTATATGCATTTTGTGTTGGTGACTTGAAAAGTTCGGCACCTCACTTTTACGTGTGAACCGAACGTTAATGCGTCCGAGGCTCAGATGCAACTTGTTCGGGAATTTTACATTTCTTAAATAATATTAATTGGGATGGTGAGCAAAAGATTAGATTGTTTGCGGACGACTGCGGTAGGCAACATGAAAACAACCATACTGTCCATCTGTTCTACTGGGGGATTTACAAGCATTCACCACGTAGCGCTAAATAAATTGCGGTAGCTTTCCAGTAACAGGTCATTCGTATCTTCCAGCGGATTAAGTCTTCGGAAGAGCTGAAAATAGTTAAGACGGCATAGCGAAGTCCGTTTACTTAAAGCTTACCATGGAAATTTGGACAAGTAAGCATATGAGGAACATATGGACAAACCTATGATATGAAATCTTTGCTAGATACTCTTTAAAAAAATTGAAGGACTAAGCGAACAAAAGAGGTTATTTTTAAAAAAATTTACAAATAAATTTAGTACAAATCAAGTTAAATTCAACTGTGACATTAACCCTAGAGTACAAGATAATTCGAAACCTTTTATAACTCTAGTAAAACGCCTTAAAAGCTTAAACGCTGTTGAGTTGCCATTACTGGATTCTGCGCGAGGCATTTCGCAGGATAAAAGAAAGGCCGATGATGTTTTACTAAAATAACGTTTCGGGGAAGACCGGATTAGGGACGATCAAATGAATTTTTATTTTGAAGTTCTAAAAGACCACATTTTCCATTTATAATTTTGGTTTAGTTTACAGTTGCATTGTTTTCATTAAAAATAAAAATTTTTGTTCAGCATAAAACGCTTCTTTAATTCCTTAAAATTGTAAAATAAGATTTTGCTTTCAAAAGGCAAAGTCACTACTTGGTCATCACAATGAAACATATCCAAGGGTCCTTTATGAATTTCTCTGAGATAAAGCATTTTTCACGAGTGATTTTTTGTGCCTAAAACGTCTAGTACACCAACTTTCATAAATAAAAATAGTTAGTACTGCTAGAATTGTGATAACGTTGTCACAAACATTTCTGCTTTTCTCAAAAAGTAATTTTTGTTACTTGTGTTTTGTAAAAAAGCTCCTCAAATATACAAAAGATTTTTCTGGTAGTTAGGTGACCAACATGGCACTGGTGTTTTTCTAAAACAGAGTATACATGTCTACTCTTCGATTAATATTACATAAGCAACGTTGTAATTTGTTACGTCATAAAACACTATGCAACTAAACATATATGTGAAATTTGCTATTTATATTAATGTAAAAAAAATTCTAAAGCCTCCCGCTTCTATAAAATATCAATAATTCAGCTTCAGCATATTCAATCATATTTCATTTTTACATTTATTTCACTTTACATTAACAAACTTTAGAAAGACAATTTAAGTAAAATTAAACAATACAGCGCATATTAAATTGGTTATTTTTAGGTACACATTACTCAATAAGTATTAGTCTTGGAGCTTTCCAACAAACACTGAATGAAAGCCTAAACCTTGGAGTACATGGTAGTCCAACTACTTTTTTTATTAACTGTTTGGGAATTTAAAAAAAAATTATTTATAGATAATAAATTTTTACCTTGTCTTTGTAAACAGAAGTATTTATAAAACTTGTTTTAACAATGTTTTTTTAATTCTAATTGGTCTAACATATAACCTAAGATACTCCTTACAAGTGGTAAAAATTTCAGAACTGTAGGTCAAAAATTGGCTAAGCATCGTATACCTAAACGTAACATTCTAAAATTTACGGGAGATAGCATTTTAAAGGAAGCTGATATGAAATTGTTAATTTAGGTTTACTTAAAATATGCCTGATCCATAGTCTTGGTTGTCTTTCTGACTCTCTTCATCTTCTCTTTACCTCTTTAGCTGTATTTTCTACATCCTAGCTTGTTTTGTAATAGTGAGTACTGCTTTCTCAGATATGTAAATTCAGTCGATTGTCTTCCGGCCTTCAATTGTATTTGAGCTCAATGTATAGCCTAAATACCTTGGAACAAAGTCTTTGGCTATATTTCCATCATTGAAAGTTAGTACAGCATCAGCCACCCCAAATTTCAATGTTTCAGTACCTACAAATTCTGTTTTAGGCATACGTTCCAAATTACACTGTTGAAGGATTCATTTGGGTTTTGCGATTGGCCGTGTAGGCCTTTTTTCAATAGCTTTGGATTAGCTAGGTCCCTATATGTAGTTTTTGTGGCTAGTAAAACTGGTTTTGGCAAGGAGTTTTATAAGTGTACGGCTAATACAATTCTAGAGCTTTGTTGTACTGGCATCACCTGCCTTTACCATTGGAACAAAACTGATGTAGTGGATTATCATGTGGCAGCTTGTGAAAATAAGTAAACCACACTTTTTGAATTAGTTAGTTAGTCTGCCTTTTCTTCTTATAAATTTACCATCTGACAATTTTTAGCCCCTCACATTTATGCACAAGGCTGGCAATCGACTTACAATCTATTCCATTTTTTCAATCTTGTAATTTACACAAGGTTTATCTTCAAATGCTTTGGAGTCTCCATCACCGAAATACTTTGTTTACGTGACACCCCTTGTGTCTACCAATCTTCGAAAAATGTTGATTCCACCAACAGACTGCATTCCCCCACTTGACCATTTGAAGTTAGATTTACAGCCATGGGGACGATTATTTTCATTTCTACAAACATGGCAAAATTTTGTCAGGCACTCATAGTCAATCACTTTACCGGTGTCAAAGCTGATTAGAGTTTAGCGAAGTATTACCCCTTTTTTGCCACGTCCCATCTATTGCGGCTGATATTTCATTAGGCCTATCACTCTCTTTATTTTCTGTTATACCTTCTTGCACTGCAACTTTCATAGATTCATGTGAAGCATTTTTAACTACTACAGAGAACATATTTGAAATCTAGTGAATTTTTGAGGAGGTGAAGGTAAGTCCAACATCATACATCGCATTGGACCTCCGGAGTAATCCTTGCCTATGGAACATAACACGTAAACCATCCGTACATTTACCTCATAGGCTTTAGATATTTAGATATTATATTTATATATTATTTTTCTGAATAAAGAAATGGTAATTGTTTATTTGTATTTGAAGGTAATTAATATTAGAATGAAAAGCTTGAGTTTGTTTCAATAAGTTTATATATATATATATATATATATATATATATATATATATATATATATTCAATTTGAAAATATTTAAATTCGCGGCATTTGCAAATGCATTAACGTGGTGGAAGTAAATGATGTGCAGTTTTTAAAGCAGTCGCATACAGTGAGCAATCACAAACAGTCGCAGTAAGGAAGCGAACAGAAAGGGTCGTATAAAAAATAAGCCATCAGAATTCGCAGTCTAAGCGACATTGTATAGTCTCGCTGCCCCATAAAGTGTAAAAATTACAAATAAGAATCAATTAACGGTGATAGAAAAGAAGTAGAAAATTACCTTCCCTATTAAAATAATAAAGAGTGACGTAATACGTGAAGATAACGCGTTTTGTATGTATATAACCGTAATCAATTGTGTTTAAATAGTGAATAATAAATATAATAGATATTAATCGGCCCAAATTGGGAAATCGAAGTATAAAGGACAATAACTCGAATTCGCGGGTGGTAAATATCTTGCATTTTGTTGCGCAGAATATTTGTAGTTAAAACTGAACGATTAAGTAAAAACTGTATAGTGTAAATATATAGAACACTTAATTACTATAATCATTAATTGAAGAAAGAAAACTAGAAGCGTATTCAACTACACAAAGGTATAATGAAGGATAGGGACAACAATAGAGTAGCGGTTCCAGGGTGCCGGTAGGTGACATCATCGGAAGAGCGGGCTCTAACCTATCTAAGGCCCCCTTATCATGGGTCAAAGAAACTCCAGAATTACATAATCAGTTGCAACGGAAATAAGTGAGAACTTTTTTTGTTTGTGTTAATAAATAAAACGTTTTTATATTTAATTTCTCAAAACTTTACATTTGACAATCACAATTAAACGAAAACATTCGTTCAATTCTGATAAGGATTTTATTTGTTATATGTTAGTTCAATAAGGTTATCTTATATACATACGATATATATATATATATATATATATATATATATATATATATATATATATATATATGCCAAAGATTATTAATATTAATTATTATTATTATTATACAAATATTGAATACATAAATGCAGAAAGAAGTCAACTCAATAGGAATCCAGATAAATAAATAAATCAAAATGAACATAATTTTGGGCAATGATAACAGAAATCGTTTCTTGATATTAACTTAGAGCTAGCTGTTGCAACCAATTAAGAAAGGAGTTAGTAAACATGAAGCTTAAAATTCATTTATGCAAACCGAAATTAATTAGCAAGCAAAGTAAAAATTAACTAGTAAATGATATCTTCATAAATTGAACCCATTCAGTCTTAATAAAACGTAATATTAAATAATCATCTCAATCATTAAATTTTATTCAACGATGTTGATATTATAAAAAAGTTTAAAAGAACCAAAATCTTATTCTTTGGAGCGGCTTAAATAAGCAAAAGTAGTACCTAAAGGTGCTACGCCCGCTACAGTTATCACACTGTATAATATATAACTTGCAGCAAGACCTCGCCTAGGTTTATTTTCTTCAAAGAACATCTTACCTTTCAGGCAAATTTTACAAACACATGATTCAACCAAAACTTTTTGTAGCAATTCCAAGTTAAAAATTGCGTGGCCTTTGGGATTTTCATCAATATCAGTTTTACTTACATCAAACTTATTTTCTAAAACTTTTCTTTCTTGATGCACTAATACACTTTTTCTTCTCTGAGTCTGACTCAAGCCTAAAATCATTTTCTGCATTATTATTTCCATGAAAACGTATTTTGCCAAATCCTTTTATTCCAGACATAATTTAATGCACTGTACAATTAGATGAAAGAGAACAATAACTGTAAATTAGTACAAAAACTAATAATCGAAAATAATATATGAAGCTAAGCTCAAACTAAACTCTCACAAATCAAAAGCAATACATTATTTGTTAACATAAACAATACCAGTTGAGAGACTATTTCATAGACTTATTACAGTAAGATATCAGAAAACCAGATTAGCCAACATTACCCTCCATTCCATCTCAAAGTTATATGAGTTGTGTGAAATAGTGCCCAGAACAGGGAATCGTGTAATAACTGTAATCGTGATATTGCTTACGTTTTTGACAATTTATAACGATTAATTCTTATTTACAGTATATAAAATATATATTAATATCTACAGGAAGACTTGATGAACACATTAAGACAAAGATAAAAAAAAATTTTAACGTTCCTACTCTCTTAATGGATATTTCCTATAAAATAGATTTGAGAAAGTATCAAAAAATAATTTTGTTTTTTCGCCAATTTCTAAGTTGTAAGTATGTAGATTGATTGGACCAATTCATTTGTTTCAGAAGCAAACAAAAATTAATTTTTATTTACGTCATTATTTTTCCTAAGACATACTATAAGTGCTTACATTTACGTTTACTGTTTTTTAATATGTTAATATTAAAATCTCCACATAACATAAGCCGTTGGGTTTTTGTATGCACATCTAAGAGATATTCTAACTTTTCAAAAAACGTATTCATATCTGTTTTAGGAATTCTATATTATACAAACAACGGTTATGTTGTAATGAATTAATTGCACAGCACAGTACACAAAAATTTATTCTACACTTTATAAATATTGTGGTTTAAGAGCGCCAGGTGTAAATAATTCAATAATAAATAAATAGGTTGTAAATGTTCTCAAAACAAATCGTTAAACTAACCAGAGACCCAAAACACTCAATAAAAGATAATGCCGTTGTCTCAGTCGGTAGATTAAAGCAGGCCGGTTCAATTTCATTTGCTTAATTACCACAAATTTCTGCTTAGTTATTTCCACTTAACATCAATATAGTAACTTCTAAGCAACAATACTAAAAATTATCTTGGACGCCAAGTTATTTTTTATTATGCTCAGAATAACTAAACCGAGGACACAATAAAAAAATTCACCAAAATGTCAAAATAAAAATATACAAACTATGTTTATTAAATATTTAAATTCAGAATTATATAACATATACCTTAAAAACTAGTTGTAATAGCCTTAAATTACTAAATTATGGGTATAAATACCTGTTAGAAAATCTTGTACGCACAACTTTTTGATAACCTCTGGTATCTAAAGCAATACGGAAATGTAAACCAAAGATGATGTAATCTTTGCACCAATATTGCACAATGTGTCATAATAACAGTGCTGTACGTTGTAAACCATACCAAAGTTGAATTTTACTTCTTATAAATTTATCTTCATGAAATAGTCCAGTGTTTATTGCGTTCTCTCGAAAGTTCAAATAAAAAAATTTGATCTAAATTTAGATCTGAATTAAATGCAAAATTGCAATCATAAGCATCAAAAATGCCAAAAGTAAAAGTGAAAAAGTAAGTAAAAGTGCCTGCAAAAAGCAAATGTTTTAGATTTCAATATAATACTAGTTAAATGTATCTTACCATTAAATCAATGGCACTTTTCACAAAATTTAGGTGGAAACCCAAAAATGGCTTCCTAATGAAAACAACGTTCATCAAGTAATCCTCAATAGGACGCTTACGATATCAGGTGATATAGCGGTGCGCGAAAAAATATGCGCAAAAAATTAATTCAAAGATATGGAAGTATAAACCCCTAAGAAGATATGTAACTTAAGTTACATCAAAATGTAAATTAAGTTGCCTACCACATACTTATAATTCATGAAAAACCCTTTTTTCTTATATTTTAGAAACTAAATGAACGAAGAACGTAAAAGATTCGTTACACATTGTTGCGTATGGGAGAAAATTTAATATTGTCTCTAACCAAAATAAGCGAGGTTATTTATATCTCTTAATAAAACAGTTATAAACATTAGCAATGGTCATATACTATGGCATTTACACATTGAATTTTGGTACAGTTACAAAAAAAACATTAAATTTTGCAATTCCAAGCAAGAAACCGAAAAATAGTAATCAAATTCAGTCGGCGGTTGCAAGGCCATATTATCAATAACTACCTTTTAATCAATACAATGGATATAAAAGCGATATCGTTAACATAAATTTTGACATACTTGCGTGAAATGAACTTCCAATACACAAGATTACACAGATACAAGAATTTAAGATAACAAATAAATCTTGTGAATGAATACGCTTGTCTCTAATTTGCCTGAGGGGCTTTTCAACAATAATTTATACGATATCAAGCGAAGATTTGCTGAGGTTTTAACTGATAGCTCCAGCTAAAGACCAAAATCTACGACTACCCAAAGGAAAAGAGACTAACTTTTTGCATTTGCGTCCTTCAAACATCTGTTTGGCCATGGTGATGATGCGTCTGGAACTATTCCTTGCAGCAATATAGTCGACGTGATTTTCGCCAGATTTATTTGATTTCCATTTGGTATAGAGTTTATGGTTTTGCGATAATTCATCAGTGCAAGCCCTATTAAACCAGAGTTGGGAACGGGCATGACCTACAAATTATCTCGTTTGCGCGTCAAATTTGTTGTTTTCCAAAGTGGACGTCCTCTTAAGACCTACGTTGTCCTTGGTATACCCACATACTCCACCTTTAGGGCGAAAGTTAGACTGGAGGTTGGATCTGGGAAAATGCAGGTGAGGCGAGTCAGTGGTTCCAGAGGAGACTTCTGTTAGAAACAGAATGCCCGGTTGCACTTTTTCAAGGTGTAGGTGAATAGCATTAAGATTCGACGTATGTCGCAGTAATATATCCAAATGTTGATACTTGCGATGACCAAAGTCGCTTGAATCCTACCCTCTCGGACATCCGAATGGCGCAGAATTCTATTCCTGACAGGTCTTGCTCTTCTAGTCTTGATTTTGGCGTTGACAAACTATTGCCCCCCCCCCCTAAATCCCTGGGACAGATTGGCGAATCGATGTGAGAGTTTGGGCGTCTCGCCCTTCTCACCTGTGGTATAGCGTCTGTTTTAGAACACGTCATTTTAAGCGTTTAGCCGTTAATACGCCACGCTTGGCTAGAGTGTGTTGGCGAGTACATAAGGAGTAAAGTAAATAGTGACCGACAGCCCTTACCGAACTCAGAAAATTAGAGCACCAATATTGAGAAATCCATGGTGAAGTTGATGCTATTGTATCAAGCGGCATGGGGTATACATGCCTTCCACCTATGAAGTTGTGGAATATTAGAGCCGAAACAGAAACATTAATTAGTTTTACATCACACAAGAGAATCATGTTTTTGTACGATATTAGAATATAGTAACTGCACTGAAAACGAAACAGGATATTCATTAACCTAATTAAAAAAAGATCCTGCATAAGTTACATAGTACAATCTGTTTATGGTTAATTTCGTAGGTGCTAATAGCATTAAGATTGAAATAAAATGTTAATTTGAGTTTATAATTTAGGTTTCATCTTGCATATTATTGTCATTTTAAACTAATCAAATCTGTTTTAATATTGTAGTGAATTGTGATAACTTAACATTCCTATTCTTTAAATTTCACTTTTATTCAATTGAAGGGTAATAATAGATAACGATAATGGCCGTGTTAGCTCTCACGATCTTAATTGCCTGCTTTAAAGATTAACTAATTAAAATTAAGATTAAATATAGTAACAAATGTAAAAGTTAGATTAAATTTTAAATTTACTGTCAAAGAAAAGGTAATATGATATATGTCATAGTTAAACTTAAAATTTAATATAGTATCAAAAATAAAAGTTGGATTAACTTTTAAATTTGAAATCAAAGAAAAATGTTTAAGAACTTACCAGATCAGAGTACATGCTGTATCTAGAATTTACACTTGCAGAGGGTTTTTTAATTTGCGGCTCTGCAATGCATAGTCATATCTTTTGTATTTTATATTTGTGTTCATGCCAATCTGTGTAATTCTTAGTTTGTGAAAAACAATCCTAAAGTTACTGAGATTTTAACATTTTTGTTTAGTAAAAATTGTCAGTATGGCAGTGATAGATTTTTATGATGAAAACCTAAATTGTAAGCTTATTAAAGATCAGAGTCTAAATTTTGTTCCGCGTTTTTGTTAATTTCAGGAAAAAACGTCTCGACATTTTACAAAATTATTTACAGCCACTAAATCTGCACTGTAAACAGCTGTCGTAACAACACCACGAAGCCCCACCTTATGTTAGTCTGCTAACTAACTGTTTATAAAATTAAGTTGAGGATAGTTGGATAGCAAACAACAATACACCATATCAACAGCATTCCCGTTCTTCCGAAATCACTCCGTTAGATGTCTTGTGTGGAATATATATATATATATATATATATATATATATATATATATATATATATATATATATATATATATATATATATATAGCAAGATGTGCATAACTTTATTATAACAAATACTATAATTTTTCTTTAAATAAATATCTTCGGCTAGCATTCTCATGGGGATAGGGATGAAAATATTTTACTGTACAATTCTTATAAACATAAGTAAATAAATCCAATTATGAATTTATACAAATATGGACATTTTTTTTTTTTCTTCTTCTTATAATTTACTATTTTTAGTGAAACACCATGTATCAAATTAATTACATCACGTTGTGCGCATGCGATCTGAATTTATGCTATATGCTCATGATTGCCACATTAAAATTACTTTACTTTTGGTAAATATCCTTTCCTTTTTTTCTTTTTATAATAATAATTCAACATAAATGCAGTACCTGATTTTGTTATTTCCAGACCAGCATGTAAATGTAAATGTAAATATCCTCTACACAAATATACATAAATAATACACAATGATAGTCAACATAACCACAAATAAATATGTATAGAATTCACAGACTTACATAATTTCTCTTTTTTTTTTTTTTTAGCTGATCTCAATTACGATGTTGATGTATCAACGTCCATATCGGCAGTAGTTTTAATTCCATACATTGTTTGTTCCATCTACGTAAAATCATCAGCGTACTAATTGATTATATCCAAATCAGAAATTATTGTCCTTTCCCATATTTACTCCAATAAAGGAAAACCAACACACTAACGATTATAATTGTGTTGCCTAAATAATCGGTCCTACAGTAGAAATTCTCCATCCATCGGTATGTGGTTTGTATATTTTGTGAAACACTTTAATTTTAAACACTGTTATTTTAATTGTGAACTTGATAAATTTACTTATTATGTTTCAGGTTGCTTAACGAATTCTGTATTCTTGCACCGTACCAAAATTTTCATATTCACTCAATAATAATGCATGATTATTTTGTATAAAATAATTTTAATTAACAAAATAAACGAAAACACTTTATTAACGTTGGCATAACGACCACTCGTCATTCCAAAATATATTACCGAAAACTTAAATTACGATAACAATAACTTATTTTCACAAAAAGGAATGATTTGAAATCAATTGTTTGTCACTATGCAATTACGATTTTAAGAGGTTATACGAACCCAATTATGATTTAACACTTACAGGAGCAGAAGAAACGATGTAAGGATGTAAAAAAAATTCTAAAAATTGTCAAGCTTGTCAAGATCAAGATTTGTGTTTTTATATAGCTTTTGAAAATTTCCTAAGTGATATTGCCAATACAAACATGGGATTGCTTTAATTGCATTGTTAAACAATGTTCTAAAATTTGTAAAATCTTAATTTTACTCATAACTTTCTTATATATGTTCCGATCTTAAAATTAAAAGCATTTTTTAGATTCTACATAATATTTTCTTTCATTAGGTACCCCTTTTGCTATACTTTCTTGCCTTTTTTACAAATTAAATATTTTACAGATATTTTATGTACAAAATTTACTATAACTAAGTTAATCTACTTTCCACAGAAAAACTAAACCCAGAAATGGATTCTGTGGATACAAAAATACATAGGAGTGTAACTGTCTCGATCACTTTTATGGTTTAATATAGAAAATTTCATCTCACATTTTTAATTGGAATATCCTAACCTGGTTTTTGTCAATTTTAATTTTAAATTACATATAAAAATGTTATTTAAATTGGAAAATATTTCAAACACTTGACTAAGTAAGTTAATAACATAATATTTCTTTATAATAACTTTTAAAGTTTGTAATCCCTGTAAATTCTCCTAAATTCGTCTCAGTTTCTTACAATTTAACACTTATTTTAGCTTCTGACGTTGATTCAGACAATTTTGCGTTTATTTTTGTTTTAGGATAGAAGCATAATATACTGCTATCTGGAATATGTACATATAAATGAATTTACATGTGTTGGGATAAGAAAACTACATATTACACAGTTCTGATGAAGCTAGGAAAGTAATTTACTGACAATATTCAATATTTAGCATAGTCATACCTTTATATCTATGAAATTGGTTTTAAATAGCTAACAACATGTCATATACTCACATTTGTACACACACACACACACACACACACACACACACACACACACACACACACACATATATATATATATATATATATATATATATATATATATATATATATATATATATATATGTATAATGTGCATTGTTACGCTAGAATTATATGTAAACCCTACATTATGAGGAGAATGGCGTCATTACTGCGCTGGCGTAGTAAGGCTAAAACAGAAATTTTGGTCTTTATCGTGTTCATGATACCGGAGACAATTGAAATTGTTATGATATACTAAGTTATGTTGCTAGTTAATATTGCCGTTGTCATTGTTTTCATAACTTCCCTGAAAATTTATTTTTACGGAAATATAACCTCAACCAAAATTCTAATTATTTCTAATACCAATGCAGTCACTACTGTTCTAGTAAATTGTAACTAATGTAGAAGTTATTTCAAACAAAGTAGTGCCTTTTGAAATTCTAAAAAATGTTAATAAATGCCCTTTTAGGTGAAATTTAAAATCAACAGCGTAGTAGTGCACATTATACATATATATATATATATATATATATATATATATATATATATATATATATGTATGTATGTATAACTGCGCTTTACATATATCGAACTCACTTTATGTGTCTATAAATCTTTAACTTAATCTAATATATGCTCTAAACAGTGATATACACCTTGTTATGTATATGTGAAAATTTCTTTTGAAACTTTGTTCGTGAGTGATGACGACTTTTCCTGTACACCACCAGATATACAGGAAATAGCAAGTTATGCCGTTTAGTATTTGTTAGTTTTCGTTAAGTTAAAAGTATCATTTGAGTATTTTTTTTATTCAAGTGATTGATTCTTGCAATTTATTTTTCGCCCTAGTATACAATAGTATATTATATACCGAAGCGGAAAGTGTTCCATTCCTGTCCAGAGAAGTATAGTTCACCGAGACGCGTAGCCTCGAGGTGAACTAGTTCTCGAGGCAGGGGAGTGGTACTTTTGCCGAGGTTTGTATACGATTTTATTCACAATTAAAGAACAAGCAATATCATACAGTTCAAATCAAAAAATTTTGGAACACATCCATTACGGCTTCTCGTTTAGTATTGAACGTCGTGACAATGCGATTTTTAAGTTTCCACCTATTGCTTGCGTTCACTCACCATCTATGCACGTGAGAAAAAATGATTGCATACCCATGACCCTTTATTAAAATTGGCAAGTTGTCAATCTGGCATTGATAATTTAAATCGCTAGTACCTCCCCCACAGGTTGGTAAGTGGTCCATTACTGACCGCTTCATCTCATTACTGTCTCCTTTTTTTGTTATTACTAACCGCTTAAAGTAAACCTGTAGAATCATTCACTTTTCAACATTTAAAGGGTTATAAAAGCGAATATCAAGATCCCGCATCGCTATAAATTCAAATATCAGAACAACAATGTCAATAAAAAAAATACGACAAATCAATTTTGTGAATAATTTACATGATTATGGACAGTGCGACCATGGCGAGCAGTGACGAAGACGTAATTCTAACTCCACCGGACGTGGAAAAAACAGTATAGCAAATGACCCTTAATTTACTTCCTCAAAAACCTCACAAAAGAAATGAAGTCGATAAGTTCCTTTTCTGCAAATATACTTCTTGCATATTTTGGCGAATTAGCCGAAAAATATAAATCTTTTGCCTTTATGGGCCCATTACTCTATGCTGAAAATCACTATTAGCATTCACAATAATGCAAACACGGAACCTATGCTAGATTGCGCGCCTTCAAAATGAAAATCTGAAAATTATCAACTCAAAAAATTAAAAACCTTCACTCCTGAGCAAATCAACACCTTTTTAAGTCATATATCTGGCAACGAATGTAAAAAAATGTAGATGAATTTTACTGTTGTTTTAATTGTGATTTTTAAGGTTGTCTTAATTATGGGGATCATGAGCGCGTGCCGAACCAACGATGAAAATTCAAGATCTTAAAGATTTGAACACCACATTAGTTCCTGTCACAGAAACCAAACATCCTAGAAAATTCACAGTAACGGACGATTTTTTCAAGATTGTTAAGAAGTATATCAGTCTCCGCCCAGCAACGGTCACATTTTCTTTTTTTGAATTACCAAAAAGGGAAATGTGCCTGGCAAAGAGTAGGAGTCAACAAGTTTGCCAGTATGGGGAAACAAATACCCTCGTTTCTACACCTACCTAATGCTAACATGTACATTGGGTACAGTTTTAGAAGATCATCCGCAACTTTATTAATCTGTGCAGGCGCAGAAAGCACAGCTCTAAAAAGACATGGGGGATGGAAATCTACAACCGTCGCAGAAGGATATAGTGACACTTCGATAAAAAATAAAATGGATGCTGCGAATAAAATTTTCAGCGTTATTCAAGAAAGTAGCAGCAACACCACCGTAAATAACAAATCTAACACTTTTACTGCTGCTAACAAAAATTTGTGCACGGACATGAATTCACCTCCCTTTTCAATTATAAATTATGGTACATTTAATGTTTTCGTTAATAAGAACGATCAGTGAACTACTGTATTTTTATATTGTTAATTTTGTTTGATGGCATAATAAAACTTTTTAAAAAATGTATATTTAGTATTGTAATTATTTAATATGAGTAGCAAAAGTATAGTATTTAACTCGTGAGAAAGCATCATTCACTCAGGTAAATTACACCACTCGTCTTCGGCTCGTGCAAATTTTACCTTCGTGAATAATTTCCAACTTTGTCACTCATTGAATAATGTACTAATGCGAATGTTGCCATGGGCAACGTGAAAAAATAGTTTGCTATTAAAAAAACTGACATTTCGCACACTGACATTAGTATAAAAATATTAACATTTTTTGACAGTTATACAAAAAAAAAAATGTTCCTGTGGTGGATTATCAAATGGTAACCATTATATTACTCCACACATGAAGCATTCAAATGCAACGTCTGTAGATGTAGAAATGAATCGTACTGCAGCAAGCGATGAAAGTTTGAAACAATATCAGATTTAAAAAAGGCATAAAATTATATTAAAACACTTACCCATAGAACTTATAACTAATTCTGAGTCTTAATGGAAATTATTGTTAAACAAATAATAAAATAAAATTTGATTTAGAAGAACTGCAAGAAAAGTCCTTGTTTTGTTGTCATGCCATTTGGTTTCAACTGTAAAAAAATAATTAAACAGTTAAAAAGAGTATCTATACAATTTATTTTATTTTTTATTTAATTTATGAATTAAAGTAAAAAAGAATTAAATACATCACAAGTTATTATAAGTTTTTGTTTTGAACGAATAAGTTCAAAAGTAAATATGTAATTAAAAATTATTATTAACTTTATTAAACACATAAATAAAAAGTTTACCTCGAGTAGGATTTGAACTTAGTAAAGTACAGGTGGTAGGTTCCAATACTACTCGAGGTAAACTTTTTATTTATGTATTTAATATAATTAATAATAATTTTTAAATACATCATAAACTTAATAATAGCAATAGAAACTTCAGTTTATCAGCTGTTTATTATCAGTACTTTAACTTTAACACATAATTACCAGAACATTTAATACTCACCTGTAATTAATTCCGTTATAACCTTGAACTCACATAATATATAATTCACTAATTTTATATTTGTACAGTAATTAATATATTCATTTACCAAATACTTAACGTATTTGTAGCAGTAGTGTTAATTTTATTTATTTCTATCACATCCTGTTTCAGAATCGTTTTATTTGTTTATTATTTGTGACCTAATGAATGTGTTATACGCCAATTAAGTTTTATTCCCAGATAGGTAACACAAATAGCATCAAGCTAGTGAAAATCAAGAACTCGATCTGAGATTCTAAAAGGGGGCAAAAGAATTAAAATTGTCATTTGCAAAGACAGGTACAGTGCAATATTTAGTGAGGGTAATGCTTTGATTATCTCTAATCTGGAGGTATGTTGGAGATAAGCTGTTACTGTTGAGAATAAAGGAACCAGTGCAACTTTTACAATTTAATTTTAGATATGTTCAGAGTAATTGCCATTCTTCTTGCACTGCTTAAATGCTCCAAGCCAAGCAGCTTTAGGAATACTATTAAAATAACACCTAACAGCAGCATTGCTCTCTTCCTCTGAAAAAACCTTCCTCCTCATGTTCTGTTCTAGACCAAAAAAAGAGCCAAAAGTCGCACATTGTCAGATCCGGTGAGTGGGGAGGGTATTCAATTACATCAAACTTGTTTGCAGCCAAATACTGCTAAGTTAGCTCGGTAGTGTAGGAAGAAGCATTATCGTGATATAGCATAAAGAAAGGTCTTTGGTACCATATTAAACACTTCCGGAAAACAGTGTTCGTAACATTTAGCTGTGACCGCCTTCTGCTCCTCTAGCTTAATAGCTAGACTACGTAACTGGTTCTGATATCTGCTTCCATAACCTTCCTCACAGCAGCAATGTTTTCATCTTCACAACGGTAACGGGAGAGTCTGCGCCTTTCTAGTGATCAACTGTAGTTCGTCACGTTCGTAGTGCTTGTACCATCAGTAAATTATTGCCAAGGAAGGGGCGCAATCGTCAAATATTGATTTCTAACTTCCTTGGAGGTCATACTCACTTAAACCTTTCTTAAAGTCATAATAAATCATTATGCAGAAGTTTTCTCGGGTTAATCCCATTTTTTCACTACACTTTCGAAACTTAAAACTATCTATTTGAAATGCTATTTAAGATAAATTAGTAAATGAATCGGCAAATGTCAAGTAAAGGGTTGCTCTTACTGAGGGTACATTTTTTATTTTTAAATTAGTGTGCCTGAATGAGCTACAGATCGATTGGATGTATTTTTATGATTATGAACTGGTCTGTAGTGGTAGCAGAGAAGATATACAGTGACAATGAAATCTCGGTTGTAATCGGTATGGGGTTCAGGTGAGGTGAATAATTAAGTGTTGAGTTGATATGAAAGAGAGTGTTTAAGGTGAATAAGTACAAATAGGTGGTATCATAGGGGAGTTAAGGGCAAGGGAACTCGTTTGTATACCAGACTCGGTGCTAAAAGTAGCCAAGACCGTTTCATATAAACGTGACAACGAAAAGGGGGGTTACAGGTATAGGTGTTGTGGATGTAGAGAGTGGATGCTGGTGGTATAAAAAAAGGTGGCAGGTGCTGGTAGGACGGGTAGATCCGGTTTTTGGGTATTAAACAGAGGTAGATCTGGTATGAATGCAAAATGATGAATAACGATGGATATGTTTGGTATGAAAGTAATGTCGAGCAAAGGGTAAAGTGAAATGTTGTTAGGTATAGGTACAAGTATGCGAATAAGTGTAATAAGTGAGAATAGGTAAGTAAGTGAAGTTTAGATGGTAAGTGGTCTGGTATTTATAGGGGAAAGCTAGAGAGTGGGAATGGCAACTGACAACATTTATAAAGAATGATAATACAGTTGTGGAAGTAACTAGTAAATAAGGTTGGATAGGAATTTTGTAAGGGATTCGCGTGATCATTACAAACCTTTGACATTTAAAGGTTGATGATTGCAAAATTATAGAGGCTCTTTCACAGAACATATTTGTTCATTGGTAACTTAACGAACTTGGTTAACTATTAAGTCCTTCAAATATTTATACTTAAAGAGTGTCCGGAGCGGATCTTAATATGCTATCCTCTCTAATTTTGATACATAAAGAGTAAACCATTTTGACAACAGTTAGTAATGAAAACCTCACATTATTTACAGCTTACAGTTTATTTTACATAACAAAAGACAAAAGGTTCTCATCTACAAAGCTATTTTGTCTGCTTTCTTAGATGCTAATTCAATAATAACATAACCAAAATAAATCACTGCCCATTTCCCATTCGATCGACAGGATAGCCAAATTTGTCAATCGTGTGTTGCTCATTGTAAACATTGTAGTTCTTCGTGATCTTCAGTTTTGGAAAACTCCTGTTGCAGATATAGACATTTACGAGAATAATGAGGAAAAGATTCGTAGTATTACTACAAACCTAGGAACTGGCTTGCAAAGGTGAAACTTTTGAATAACGCTTGTAAAGTTTAATCAACTTTTTATTTTTAATTTTCGGAATAACTTCTGTTCAAGAATCATCTTTGTCAAATTCATCTTGAGCATGTTACTGGCCAAATTGAGCCTCTTTATTCAGCAACACGGAAGAAATAAAAAAGGAAAGCTTGTGAGCAACTAACTGGGATTGTTCAAATCGAGACGAGCCTTCAAGGATTGCATGATCTAAAGAACAGTACATGTCTCTAATCAATTCTTCCATATGTATAATATGTGTTTCACCGGGCAGTAGACTTTTTTTCGGCTTTGCCATTTTATACAAAGCGTGCGTTGCTGTCGATGATTTTCTGGCGATAATCTAATAAGATTGATTTCAAAGCTAACTTTACTTCCATTACTTTGAAGATATAGTTCCCCAAAATCCGCGAAAGCAACGAGACGAAAATGATTGCACGGCAGCTAGTAAACTACTAGCGTCGCTTTCTATTATTTCGTTTTTGTCCGGCCGGTAAGCTTTTCCTGCTCGTCCAAAGTCTTTTGAAATATTTTTCTTTAGCGTGGCCATACCATTCCTTCACATTGTGTGGTGTACATTGAAGTTCTGCTTACTGAATATGAATCAGACCTTTGCGGAGTGGTTTTCTTGCATAAGCATTGGATTTTTAAAGATGAATAACCTTACACAACGTACTTTTCTATAATCTAAGATTTAAATGTAATGCAATTACAATTACAATTAGAATTAGTTGGTATGCTTTTTTATTCTATAAAAAGATTGACAGTCTTAGTTCTTTTATAATAGGACTATTTGAGGTAAAAGTGCTTGGCAATAAAAAAAAGAACACTGAAAATTGTGACTCCTTAGAAAAGCAGTGCGCGACCACGCTCCTACGGTGATACGCCACTGTGAATAACAGTAAGTATTTATCTATCATTAAATTAATTAATTATATGCCGACTTTAAAATTTCTGTGATGCATATCTTGTGTTCTTTATGTAAAATTAAAACTAACCATGACCTTAATTAAATTGATATATAAATGCGATACGTTTCAACATGTATTATTTAAGTTAGACATTATGAAGATGTACGTAATGCGAATCTACTATATTTTACTATTTCCCAAAATGCTGCGTTAAGATTTTGAGTGTATTTTACTTTAAACATCTTTAATAGATTTTGAATTTTAGCCGATAATTTTAAAATATGTGACCATTTTGCTCTTAGTATGAACATATGCTTGAAGGAAGCTATGCAAAGTGCCCTACGTCAATTAAGAGATGGTTTATATGACTTTGCCTTTATTAATTTCATCATCTTGTTGTTACACGAATACCGGATATTAATGTACGTTCAATATAACCATTAATATTAAGTACACTAACAATTCGCCAATAATTTGCCACTATTAATTTTACCGATGTTAACATTTATAATTCCTCTACAGCTGTAATCTAGAAGGCAAGTAAGAAAATCGTTATTGTAGCTTGGTTTTAATAAAAATGTTTTTTAGTACAGATATTACTCACGAACGGTTCGAATTATATGTAGTGGCTACTATCATAGTGCAGGCGCTGGATAGACTTCAGTTTCCAAAATGTGAGGACCGCATTTTGACAATGGATATGAGTTCAGAAAAGCTTGTAGATTCATAATCCGGATGTTGCCGGATATTTTATTGGTCCAATTTTTTTTATACCCCCTCCCTCCCCGTAGCGCGTTAATACAGTGACCGCGCGCTATGGAGCTAGTTTAATAGTTAATTTAGTAATAATTTTTCGTTTTTTAAATAAATAAATACAATAATAAGTTGCCGAATGATTATACAACAGAAATTATTTATTAAAAAAATCATGAACTATTAAAAAAAAGTTTATTTAAGCAGATTCTTAGAACTGGAAGTAAATCGTAAATAGGGTTAGTCCCTTGTCTTTTGTGTTTCCCCCCATTCGTCTCGCTACTAAAGTTATAGCGTTCCGTCAGCGTTGCCAGCATCTGTACTAAAGTACTGAAATCAATACTTTTTGTTACTCATCAGTACCTCAATACTATTTGTTACATAGTAATTTATAGCAAAATCGACTTCTATCGGTATCTATTTTGTTTCCTCCATCGTTTCTTCTTCCCCTATGTACGAGTATCTTGGTTTGTATTAACTCCCTCTCAGTCAGTGGTGCGGTTAGTATTGGTTTATTATGCTACAGTCTCTATGATGATTTTATAAAAGTTATGTTGGCGCCACTGAATTTATATTTGAAATTCCAACCTCAAACTGGCTCAATAACAAAACAATACCTGTAACCTATTTATCATGTCTAAACAATCTGATATTGGAAGGTATGTATTAGGCACCTGAATATGTAGATATGTTACACATTTAAGACATTTTTTACATTTGGTACAAGTGCACCTGTGTTTTTAACGAGTTTTGTTGTTTTAGAGGCAGAAAAGCTCTCCAATACTGTGATGCTCTTACAAGACCGTGGTGTACCTAGGGGTACAGGATGATGTACACACATGCAGATAAATACGGCAAAATAAGTTTAACCATTTTTACCCCGCTCAGCATCCATATTCACTCCACGGTACTGTAAGAACATAATGGTATTCGAGGGCTTTTCGCTTTCTAAAACAACAAAAATTGTTGTTGTAAACACACCAGTTTAGAAAGTTTCTATGAAAAAATAATGTGGACACGTAATGCACAAATTTACCTACATTTATTACAAAATGTTTTAGATTTCTCAAACCAATTCCTACATCTCTCACAGAATTCCCAGATATTGTTGCCTCTGGAAATTTCGAGAAATCCGACAATGAAGTTGTGGTCTCTGATTCTGAATCTGTAAATAGTGAAACTGAATGTGAACAGTCAATTTTGAAGGAAACAAAATATTCTATTATAATTGATGAAACAACAGATGTTTCCGTCAAAAAGAATCTAGCCATCCTTGTGAGGTATGTAGATATTAAACTACAAAAAGTTAGAGATCGACTACTTGCGTTGGTGGAAGTCAAAGATGTTAGTACAGAAGGAATCCTAAAAACAATTTTGGAAGTTCTATCCAATTTATCAATACCAGTTTCTAACTTATTTGGATTCGCAGCCGACAGTGCCTCAGTAATGATGGGCAAGTACAATGGGGTACAAGCCAGGCTTAAGGACATAAATCCTAATATTTTTGTACTGGGTTGTATTTGCCACTCACTCCATTTGTGTTCATCAGATGCTGCTGAAAAGTTACCTACACAAGTAGAGGGCTTTGTTCGGGACATATACAATTACTTAAATTGTAGTAACAAACGTATCGTGGAATATAAAGAATTTCAAGATTATGTGAAGTTGAAACCACATAAACTTTTAAAGCCCAACCAGACGCGATGGTTGTCGTTGGAAGTTAGTATCACTTTTTCTTTAATTTCATTTACGTATTTACTATTTTATGTTAATTTTTAGGCAGTGGTAAAACGTACCCTGGAACAGTGGCCAGCTCTTCAATTATATTTTACGGCAGCTGTCCTAGAAGACAACTTGGTAGCAGCATCTACCATTCACAATGCACTCAACGACATCATTTACAAATTAAATTTAACCTTCCTTGCATACATTTTGCCACTCATTACAAAACTCAATTTAGAGTTTCAAGCTGAACAACCTCAACTGCATAATATTTATAATCGTATTCAAACGACAACGAAAACTATATTTAAGAATTTCATGAAGAACGATTATGTGCATAACACTCCCTTTTTACAGTGCAATGAGTTGAATGCTAGGGGATACAAATCTCTTAAAGATTTGTATCTAGGTGCAAATGTTGATATAATTATCAAATCTCAAAAGTTGAATGAGCAGACTATTCATGACATTAAATTAAAATGTTTTGCCTATTACATTGAACTTTGTTCACAAATTAAAAAGCGTTTCATAAATTTAGACTCCTATAAGAGTTTTCAATGTTTAAACCCTCAGGATATTCTGAGTGGTGATGCAAACGTTACGGAATTGTTAATTCAATTCCCTAACATTTGTGAAAATAAAACTGAGGAAATCAGCAGTGAATTCTGGGAAATTTGTAATTTACCAACAGCAGTAAAATCTGAATTGCTAGCACTGGATTTTGAATCGTTTTGGTTCAGAACATTTGACATGAAAAACGCTGTGGCTGAAAAGTGTTTCAAAAATGTTTGTTTATTTGTGTTCGATATACTTTGCTTACCGCACAACAGTGCCTGTGCCGAAAGAATTTTTTCAGAACTGAATAATATAAAAACGAAAAACAGAAATAGGTTATTACCTACCACAATTAATTCTCTCTTGGCAAAGAGGTTTTAGACGGAAAGCATTGTTTCCAGTGGAGCCCATCAAATGTTTTAATTAATAAAAAAGTTGAATATTATTTATTATAGCATCACTACTATTTTCCTCAATTCAGTACCTTTTTCCTCCCCACTTTAGTACTTTTACATCTATACTACTGGCAACGTTACGTTCAGTATTCCTAGTCGTTTGATGTTTTTCGTGTCAGTAAGGTTTAAACCAGTGTGAGTAACAGTATATTTTTTGGTTTTATTAAACAAAACTTGAGTTTTGTCGTATTTCAGTGATAAATTAATAATTGTTTTATTAAATTAGGTGAAAATATCGTTACAAGTGAGAAATGTGAAAAGAAAAACACCAAATGAATTATCGTGTTTGTTTTGTGATGAAACAAGTGACTAGGTTAAGCAACCAAAATCACAATCGTTTATTAGTATTCAAAAAGCAGCCGATCGAAGAAAAGATGAAGTTAGTGAAAAATTAAAAAATAATCCGCAGTTCGTAGCACAAGAATGTTCATGGCATCGAGGTTGTATAGCAAGTTACATAAGTGAAGAAAAAATAAGACGACGAGAGATAGTATTGCTGAAACAAGAAGATATATCTACCTCCGATGTAGAAACAAGTGATTCAGATATTGCAGGTACTATTAGAAATATTCGTCTATCATTAACAGATCATTCAGTAGTGACTATGCAGCATAAATGTTTAATTTGTGGGAAGTTAACAAAGAACAATAAACCACTTTTTTTTGTGCTCTGAACTTTCAGCTGCGCAACAAATTTTTGATACTGCAAAAAAACAAGATCATGTTTTTACACAAATTAGTACTTGTAAACAACCTGAGGATTTATTTGCAATTGAAGTAAAATACCACAAACATTGTTACCGCGATTATTTGCGGCTACCGAGAAATTCGGAACTTCCTGCAGGTCGACCTATGAGTAAAATACCTCAAGAAATACTTATGAACTGTTTTGATAAACTGATGAATGAAATAAAAGACCAATTTTCGTCTCACTCGTTTGAAGTATCGTTTTTGGCTAACCTATTGGCTGAACTCACTGAAATAGAAAATGCAGTTGTTTAAAATAGCGTTATAAAATCACTACTCGTTGATCGGTATGGTGAAAACGTTTTGTTTTCATATCCGTCTGACGCGCGAAATAACTTCGGGAAGAATTGTTTTCGACGGAATTAATACCGGATCGCTATTTTGTGACGAAACTTTAATCGAAAAATTTTTAAACGATGGTAAATTACCAGAAACTTGGCTCACTTTTATGCAAGCCTTATTCAGTGCTAAAAATACAAAATTAAGCGACAACTACTTTCGACGAGCACTATCAGTTTTTTATGATGTATATTTTACAGTAACTGAGAAACAGACTCCGAAGCATATAGCTTTAGCGCAATCTATTCATCACTTAACTAGATCGAAACAGTTGATAAATATATTAAATAAATTTGGACACTGCATTAATTACAAAGCATTGAAGAATCTGGATCATGAAATCAATACTTCAATTGTATGTGAGGATGCAGACAAAAACTTATTTATTCCAAAAAAATATAGTTCGAAATTCTTCGTTATTTCTTCACGGTGCTATAGATAATAATGATTTCAATGAAGAAACCTTAAGCGGAAAAGATTCTACTCACGTAACAGCAATGGTGATATATCAAGAATAAAAAAATACTGAAGATGAGGTTAATGTCATTAAATTGAAACATTTAGCTGAGCGCAATAATTATGATTTGAAAACGTTGAACTGTCAAGAAATTCTTCATTTTGAAACACATATAGAGCCTATTGTACCGAATTACAAGGACAGTAGTTTTTCATGAACATACAGTAAAAATGATTTACAATTTGATCATTTGCTCTGGGTTTTATATAGGCTGCAATATAATGAATTAGAAAATAATTTCTGCCGACCATCGAAAAATTCAATTCCAGGATGGACTCCATTTCAACAAATACTATCATTTGAAAACTTACCTGTGTCTATAGTAGGATTTAGTCTGATCATTCCGCAGCCACCAACCTCACAAGATGTCGTGTACACCACTATGAAAAATTTTGTTAACGTAAGCCTTGCATTAAATAAAAAAATGCCTGTTTTATCTTGCGATATGGCCATCTATCTTATTGCAAAAAATATTCAACAAACCAGTCAAGAATTTGGAAAATTGATACTGAGAATCGGAACATTTCACTTGCAAAATATTTTTTTACGATGCTTGGGCCAATATATAAAAGGAAGTGGACTTGATAGCATTCTTATTGAAGCCAACGTTTATAGTATGAATACTTTGTCTTCAATCTTGAAAGGTACTCAGTATAACAGTGGTATTAGAGCTCATAAACTTTTGTAGGAAACACTTCGAAGCATGCAGCTTTCAGAATTTATAGAAAACGTGAATTTCTCCCAGAATCATCTACAGCAGTTACATTTTTGTCTACAGACAATAAGGGAAGTAACAGTAGACAAAGATCATTCAAGTTTGGTTGACAAATATAATCAATATCAAAGAATATTAAAAGATTTTTTAACTGAGTTTTCAAATTTCGTACACCACAAGAGTACTCAAAATGAAACATTTAAATATTTCAACAACTACCGTGAAATGGTAGAGATTATTTTAGATTAAATGAAGGCTGACAGAAGTAATGATTATGAATTACATTTATTAACTACTAGGCAGATGTTACCTTACTTTTTTTCTAGAAACCACACTAATTACATTCGCGGAGTGACACTTTATTTAATAGACATGTTACAATTACCATCCAAAGTTATAAATGATTTTAAGAGAGGATTGTTGTCTGTAAAACGGAGTCAAGGTACATTCAATGAGGTGAGCCCCCGACTTAGCACTGGAGCAGTCTCAGAATCGATCTTCAGCAGTTACCGGAGGCCTGATTGGCATAACTAAAAATAAAGACACGATGCAGAGATGGATTCTTCTGTATCCATTTAAAAACAGTAGTACAGGGGCACCTCACCTTTCACTTTTTGACGTCATTTGACCTTGGGATTTCCCAGGGACTGCTACGTGGGGGACCGCATTTTTCACCCTTATTTTTACTCGCTTACGTGTAGGACGTATTTCTTCACCCCTATTTTTACACATCCACGTGTGAGACAGTGTTTTCAACCCTTTTATCATAATTATTTTTTACACACCACGTGTGAAACCGTATTTTCAATCCTTTCTTTTCGAAGGCCCTTTTGCAGCCCTAATTATTTTTTACTTGCGCACGTGTAGGACGTATTTTTTCACCCCTATTTTTACACATCCACGTGTGAGACCGTGTTTTCAACCCTTTTTTATCTCTAATTTTCACACACCTACGTGTGAGACCGTATTTTCTACCCTTTTCTTTTCGGAGGCCCTTTCAACCCTAATTATTTTGACTCACTTACGTATAGGACCGTATTTATTACCCTTATTTTCATGATTTCTTTTGGGGGGTTATTTTTCAAACCTTATGGTTGTGTTAAGGACCTTTTGACAGATAGGACTTTTTTGTGGTTGCTAACGTGAGGACTGTATTTAGAGGGTGGGGGCTGGTCTTGGCTTGGCTTAGGGCTATATTTAGGGCTGGTGGCTGGTCTAGGGATAAGTCTTAGGGCTGAGGGCTGGTCTAGGGATAAGTCTTAGGGTTGTACGTGGGGCTAGGGGTGGACCTAGACTTGGACTTGGGTTGGTCTTAGGGTTACTTTTGATGGTATTAAGGTCCTTCTGGCTATATCAAGAACAGTGCCCCTGGAGGTTGCACACGCATACAATGTTGGAAATTGCATAATCAATAAGATATTATTATCGATCCTATTGCTTTAAAATGGTCAAATGCTATTGGATGATCTTTTACCTATACGAAAAAACATATTTTCTAATAAGGGTATAAAATAGGAGCTGTGTTAAGGATTGATCTTGCGTGGGAGAATTTGAATGACAGTAAACTTTAATTATAAAACACTTATTTTTATTGTAAATGTCATAATTAAGAATCCTCAGTGAGCTATAAAAAAAATTACTGACATTCCTAATAAAACAAATTTTTTATTAAGTTAATTAATTACATAACAGCAATATTGTCTTCTAAAACGGATATTAAAACATAGTTTACCTGCATTGAAATATGTTTAATATCCATCCGACCGTTAAAATGTTGTACGCTTTAATATTTTTTAAAGAAACTTAATGCTTAGATGTGTATTTATAACTGTAACTAAAAACCTGTAAATAAATAAAGGGTTAACACCACACTTACCAGCTCTGTACTTAAAGAACGTTTTTGATGTACTGCTTCACGAGTGATAGTCACCGCTTTGTGTTGCCTGTGTAATTAAACTTTCTAGGTTGTGTAAAAACCAGCTATTGATTTCCCCATAGTGTAAAATATACAAACAACCTTATTATCTTTATCGCACTTACAGCAAATCGTATTTACCCTTCTAATAACAATTCGGTTTGAAAAAATATTCATGCTGTACATACGGACACACACAAATTGTTTTATAAAAAACCGTATTAAGAGTTTGGAAAGTTACATGTTTTAAATTCCACAACAATATGTAGTAAGAAATGACTTCATGTTTACTTTAGCTAATTACCGTGTAATTATATAACTTTGTTAAATTTAATTGTCTAAAATTGATTACCAATATAAATGGTTTACATAATTTCTTTTAAAAAACACTAAATCATAAATTTTATAACACCATTTTTAAAAATACACATGCTGAATTAAAAGAAAAAAACAATGGGGTAATTTTTTTTACAGGGCTCTTGATTAAAACAATTAAACCACTAAAAATCTCTTTTATTTATCAGAATAGAATGGTTTGGTAACAGGCGTTAAACAATAACCTGATTATCTCATCATTTAGAATTAAGCATGTACTAAAATAGTTTTTTACAAAATCAAACATAGGTAAATTATGTAATCTAAAATATAGAAACATTAAGGTATAACGTCCACATACATCCGAATGATAGTTTTGTAGTATTGTTTTATTGTATACGAAGCATCGGGAATTCTTCTCTAGGAAACGTAAATGATATCCTAACGGTGCTCGTTCAAAGGAATCAAAATACTCTCCATTACCATTCTCGTCAATGTAGATAGCGCTCCAATGCTGACCTGGTTTGTTTGTAGGATCTGTGTTTACGATAATTGCACACGCTTCAAATCTTTCAGCTCGTACGCAGAAGTTGTTGTTGCACCGTGTTCACTTCCTTTAATTTTTATCTGCATTCTGTTTCGAGACTGTAGTACGTTTTCTAATACATAAACAGAATCTTCAATACTATGATACGTGTAGCAGCAAAACACATTAGCTAGTTAGTTTCACCTCTATATTACTTCACATGCAAGCCTGATCTTATCATAAACAAACACATCTGTCAAAAAAGTTAATTAAACATAACTCCACGGCCTGGGTATAGCAAGCAATGCTTCCAATTATAGCTTTTAGTCAACACAATAGTTCCTACAACTACATACAATCGACTAGTACTGCTTTAGCACGAGGATCAAACGAAAAACACGCATGCACGCACGCACGTACACACGCACGCAAGCACGCAAGCTCGCAAGAACGCTCGCACGCTCGTACGTACGCACGCACGTAAGCACGCACGTTCGCAAGCACGCTCGCACGTACGCACGCACGCTCGGATGTACGCACGCACGTATGCACGCACGCACGCACGCACGTACGTACGCTCGCACGCACGCACGCACGTACGCACACACACACACACACACACACACACACACACACACGAGAGCGCGAAAACACGCAAACGCGAAAAACACACTAACACAAAAAAAACACGCAAACACGCTAACACACAAACGAAAAATGCTACCACGAAAACACGCTAACACAAAATTCGCAAACGTAAAAACGAAAATACGCAAATACGAAAACACAAACGAAAACACGCCAACACAAAAAAAAAACACGCTGAAGCGAAAAAACTTGTAAACCTGCAAACATGAATCAAGACGGTGGAGCACCGTTATGAAAAAAACAGGTTTATTAACAAAATTGAAGGAAAGCTTAACGTTTGAAAATATATTATTATTATTATTATAAACAACAATACATCATTATTATTTAATTACATTACATGAATCTTTTCTTGGAACCAAGTGTGAAACGAGTAGACATTGTGTTCGATAGATATGATAATATTTCGATAAAATTTCTGGAATCAATTTTACGGAGCAAAGGTCGAGTCGTTAAAAATGTCATCATTTCCAGCGGTCATACACAAATTCCAACAAATTCTAAATTGTTTCTCTCGAGGCTGAAAATAAATTTCAACTTGTTCGATTTCTCTATACTTTTGCTTCTAAACACGCAACAATAAAGGAAGACTGAAATGTACATTTGAGGAAGATTTAATGATCCAACAAAATGTTTCATACTACAAGGTTCTTCATTTTCCGAGGTACTTGAATTAATAAAAATAAAAATTCAGTGTGCCCATGTTATAATCCTAAGCCATGATACAGATATTTTCATCTTAGGCATTTATTTTTGGAATAAATTAGAACGTCTTGGTTGTTTTGGTGTATGGTTTCACGGTTCCTATAAAAAGAAATATTATTACTTCTAATTAATAAAAAAAACAATAATCATCACTAAAATAATCATTAAAATAGCTCCATAGTGTATAAATAATGACTGTAAAAATATGAATTATCAATTATTATTTGTTTTTTTTTCAAGTATATATCTGTATACTCGATTTTTCTCAGTAAATAATTTTTTATTAACAATTTATGTTTTTTTTCCTGTTTTAATTTCATTTGACAATATATTATTATTATTATAAGTTTTTGTTATGAACGAATGAGTTCAAAGGTAAATATGTAATTAAAAATTATTATTAATTTTATTAAACACATAAATAAAAAGTTTACCTCGAGTAGGATTCGAACCTACGACCTGTATTTTGCTAGAGTACCGCGCTAACCAACTGCGCCATAAAGGAAGTAGTCATGTTGCTTTGGTATGTGTGAATCCTTGCGATATTGCAGGCTCACATTCCATTAATATAAGTAATTTGATTGTAATCTCATTACATTTAGAATTTACATCAGTTCTACATACATAAAGATAAAATTTACATCGATTGGGGCTTGAACCTTGATGGCGAAGTTGGTTAGCGCGGTACTCTAGCAAAGTACAGGTCGTAGGTTCGAATCCTACTCGAGGTAAACTTTTTATTTATTTATTTAATAAAATTAATAATAATTTTTAATTAAAAATATTATTATGTTTCATTTTAAAAACTGTAAATACGTAAACCCGTGATTACTTGTATTTTTTCTCAAGTATATACCTTTATGTTTGATTTTTCTGATTAAATATATTTTTTATTAACATTTTATGGTTTTTTTATAAATAATTTCTGTTGTATAATCATTCGGCAACTTATTGTTGTATTTATTTATTAAAAAAACAAAAAAATATTACTAAATTAACTAATAAACTAGCTCAATAGCGCGCGCTAACTGTATTAACGCGCAACGGGGCGGGAGGGGGTATAAAAAAAATTGAACCAATAAAGTGTCCGGCAACATCCGGATTATTAATCTACAAACTTTTCTAAACTCATATCAATTGCCAAAATGCTATCCTCATATTTTGCAAACTCAAGTCTATCCAGCTCCCGGTCTATAAGGAATTACTAGCATAATTGCATTTCAGTATGAAAGGTTCAATAGTGATATTGAATGTTGGTGATGGAGGAAACGGTGCTCTGACCTTTAGTAGGATGCTAATTGTTATCTAACATATTTGTGTTAATAAACGTTTGTTATAGAAAACTGCACAACATGGTTAAATGTGAAAGGCAAGATTGTAAAAAATGATGATGGTGAACATATGCAATTTACCAACTTTAATGTAAGTTTTTATACAGAATTAATGGTTATCAATCTAGATAATATTATAACTGGACAGAAATTAATAACTGATGAAATCAATAAGGTTCTTAATGAAAATTGGGATATTTTGTTAAGTGAAGCTAAAACACAAGTAGAAGAATTCTTTAGCAAAGTATACATAAATTACGGTAATTCCATTTCAAAATACATTTCATTGTAACATAAATGCAAATGAATAAAAACATTAAATGAATAGTAACTTGGTGTGATCTTGTTAATATGACTCCTACGAGATAACTAAATGACATCTATTAAATTCTAAAATAATATCCAAGACATTTATAACAAATTGTCATTTCTATACCAATACTAATTACTAATCACTAATTCTTTCTCAAATAACGTTTTATTAAATTTAATTTTCGAGAAACTCCTCTCGCCGCTAACAACTGTCACCGGTAAATTTGGAAACAGGTAGATCGTGGATAGACTTTGAATTACGTTTAATGCATTCATTTTAGAGGAAATATAGGATGCAGTGTTATCGATCTTGGACAATAATATCTTATTCATGTTTAGATGGATTATATAATATGTTCTCTGAAGATTTATATATTAAAAACCTATTTACTTTATTTACTTTAAGAAAATTATTTGTCGTTCAGAAAATCAAAAAGTGTGTGATGATTTTATATTTTCTTATTGCGGCGTTCTGAAGACTTTTTTTCCATTCAAGGTCTAATAGTGGTGGAAATGAAGGGGCGCAATCGATATTCTCGGCAATATTTTCTATCCCTTCTAAAATATTATTAAACCCTTTATCTAATATCATGTAAGTATGCCCTAGTTTGTTGCAGTAATAACATAATATTTCATAAAGCAGTATTTGTTTACTGCGTTGATTTTGACTAAAGTGTTGTACCATATTACTATGAAAGATATGAACATGAAAGACTTAATTTTTAACAGTAAAGAATTTGCCACATTTCTTGTTTCATAAGCTCTTGTATAGCTACAAAAAAACATGATGTTTCTAAAGACGCTTTAGCAGCATCATTAACGACTAATTTAACTGTGTGCTACAGCTAAAGTGACCATAATTCATTAGTTGAAAATCAGGACACTCTTAACGGGATCGGGGGATCTGGAGGGTATGGTGAACCTCCCTGGTAAGGGGGGTCGGGAGGTCCCCCTTGGAAAATTAAAAAAAAATTGAATTAGCATACAAAATTTTAACGCTCTCAAATGTATATATTTCTACCACTGAATACCAGTAGAAGACCGACACTATCTTCTCCACTTTTTTTACGTCACAAGCCCCGCCCACTGGGACACCTTCCCCACTACTTTTATATGCCTACGTAGGGGACCGTATTTTCCACCCCTATGGTTTCAACCGTTTTCATCCCTAATTATCTTTTACACAACTACGTGCGAGACCATATTTTCCACCCCTATGGTTTCTTTTCGGAGGCCTTTCTCAACCCTAATTATTTTATGAACCCCTTGTAGGACGCGTTTTTTTACCCCTATGGTTTCTTTTTGAGGGTCAACCCATGATGGAATTTTCAACCCTGAGGTATTTTTCCCTAAGACGGCAGCCGTCTTAGGGGTAAAAACATCAGCCATAAAAAAGGAGTTTAGATTTCTAAATATGCCCCTAGGGAAGATATTTGAGTGTGATTAGGTCAATACTTCAAATTTCCCATAACCGATTCTACCCGCACATTGACGAGTGCGCCAGCGCACAAGGCCCTAGGCTAGCAGCGTTCTCTTTTCTCGTGTGTTTCGCTCTTTAAAGTGTAACTGTCATCCAATGAGCATTATTATGATATATTCTCCTGCTTATGAGCGAACACCAGCAGACATTAGAGATTTTACTGGCTTGTTATAAACTATGACAACATAACCGTTCAAAATAATGATGGAAACGATGACGTGGATGAGCTGAATGTATCTCACTTCCAAAGTGATGGTGATGATTCACAGAAGAGGAAGAAGAGCGATGAGGTAGAGGAGAAGGACTAATCTCAAAACCATGAAGGTGATGGCGACGAATCACGGTTCAAGAAGAAGAAGAAGACCTATAAATGATGTTATTAAATAAAAATGAAGTATTGTTGTTTATAATAATAATAATATATTTTCAACCGCTAGGCTTTCATTCAATTTTGTCAGTAAACTTGTTTTTCCTAACGGCGCTCTTCGTCTTGATTGATGTTTGCAGCTTTACGAGTTTCCGCGTTAGCGTGTTTTTCGCTGGCGTATTTTCGTTTGTGTGTTTTCGTATTTTCTTGTTTTCGTTTTACGTGATTTCGCATTTGTATGTCTTCGCGTTTGCTTATTTTCGTGTTAGCGTGTTTTCGTTTGTGTGTTTTCACGTTTGCATTTTTTTGCGTTGGCGTGTTTTCGTATTTGCGTGTTTTCGTATTACGTGTTTTCGCGTTAGCGTGTGTGTGTGTGTGTGTGTGTGTGTGTGTGTGTGTGTGTGTGTGTGTGTGTGTGTGTGTGTGCGTGTGTGCGTGCGTGCGTGCGTGCGTGCGTGCGTGCGTGCGTGCGTGCGTGCGTGCGTGCGTGCTGGTGGTGTGTGTGTGTGTGTGTGTGTGTGTGTGTGTGTGTGTGTGTGTGTGTGGGTGCGTGCGTGCGTGCGTACGTGCGTGCGTGCGTGCGTACGTGCGTGCGTGGTTGCGTACGTGCGTGCGTGCGTGTTTTCGTTTGCTCCTCGTGCTAAAGCAATGATAGTCGCTTGTATGTAGTTGTAGGCAATATTGTGTTGACTAAAAGCTATAAATGGAAACGCTGCTTGCTATGCCCAGTCCGTGGAGTTATGTTTAATTAGCTTTTTGACAGATGTATTTATGACAAGGTCAGGCTTGCATGTAAAATAATATAGAGGTGAAACTATCTAGCTAACGTGTTTTGCTACTACACGCATCACATTATTGAAGATTCTGTTTATGTATTAAAAAACGTACTACAGTCTCGAAACAGAATGTAGATAAAATAGAAAGAAATTAATGCGGTACAGCTTCTGAGAAGGAACTGAAGGATTTGAAGGGTGTGCAGCATTTCCAGAGCCGTGTTGAAACTAGTTAATTTAGGGATAACCTCATGTCCATATAATAATAGTGTCTGATAAAACTGTCAGGGGTTATTAGATGCTTTATAGGTTGTTACAATATAATCGTTCAAGGTGAAAACGATGAGGTGAATATATCTCAAAATCTCGATGATGGTGATGCTCTCTATGAAATTTCAAATAAAATTAGATAACGTTACTCTTATTTCAGATTAGAAATTTTTTAAATCGTTTAGTTAACATTGCTATTAATCTCAACTGGTAAAAATCCATATAACGTGAAGTACATATGTGAGTGTGTGTTAGCAAAATTTTTAAAATGTTTGTAAGTGTTTTGAAAGTATATTTTATAAGTACAACATAACTGCTAAATACGAGTGGCAGTAATCAGGTTTTGTGTATTACTTTCCAAATTAGTTAATGATCGGAATGTAATAGCCAGTTTATATCCAACCATTCACAAATCGTGTTTAGTGAGATTACATGTGGACACGTTGTATAAAAATATTTCAGTTCAACATATGGTACAGCTGAAGGAAAAACACTTCTAAAGGTAAGCGTATTACTTTTAATATATATATATATATATATATATATATATATATATATATATATATATATATATATATATAACTAACAAAATGTCAATAAAGATTTTTAAAATGTATTATTACTCTTATAGGATGACGTCATAAGATCAGATCTACAGATAGTTGGTACGTATTCGTTAATTTTAAACTTGTAGTTATTGTTAATTTACGTATAATAATAAAACCATTAAAACCTTTTATTTCCAATATATCAGCTTGATATTCTTAAAAACACGTTAATTTAATTTAACTCTATGTTATATATAAGTAATTATTACTTTCCAGTCTTTTTAATGGGGTTTTTATAACAGTTAACGAACACGTTTCTATGAAACAATTTTGTGTGTATGTAATTGAACATGCAAATAAATCAGATATAATTTTCCGAATGTATAGGTGGTGTCTGTTTAGAAAGAGAGAATCTGCCTATACATAAAGCATCATTGCATTAGGGTATAAATTATTTATTATTTTGCGTCATATTTAATTAGACTTTAATGTATTCAGTTTGAACTGTAATCTGGTTTCCGCCAACTGTCAGACATAATTTCGGTTGATTGATTGAGATTGACTTGGTTGATTTGATCGCACATGAAATTGATTGATTAATAAATTACTTGATTTGCTTGTGTGTGAGAAAGAGCCGAAAAAGAGAGGGGGGAGAGAAACACGATAGAGCAAGAGAGAGGTGTGCATTATAAACTTCTATTATAGAAAATGTTCATTAGTCTATATGCCACTAGATGGCACTAAAATCAATTTTAACTCAAAGGGGCCAGGGCTCAGACCCTGATACAAGTCCTGTCTAGGGCCTCCTTATTAGAATACAATTTTGTATGACGGGGCAAAGGCCTACAGCTGTAAGATTAGGTTAGAACCTACATACAATTGCACCAGGGGGCCACGATAGGGGTTAAGCTCTACACTTGTCTTATAAGGTTAGGGTTTCCATACCATCTCCAGCCAGGATGCGAAGGCCCGTGAACAAGTTGCCAAGCCCTACATGTGTCTTACAAGAACATCCTTATTAGAAATACAACGTATAAATAAATTTCTCGTATAGGTAAAAGATTATCCGAACGTACCCTATAGCATATGACCATTTTAAAACAATAGGATTGATAATTTTAATAAAAATATCTTATTAGGGTAATTATGCAATTTCCAACATTGTATGCGTGTGCATTTGCCTAACCTCCAGGGGTACTGCTCTTAATACAACCAAAAGGTAGGGTTAAAGCTGTCCATCAAAAATAACCCTAAGACCAGCTCCTGGTCCAAGACCAACCCCTACATCTGCCCCTCACGTGAGCAAGTACAAAAATTGCTGTCAAAAACAGTCTAATTAGGGTTGAAAATTCCATCAAGGGTTGACCCTCGAAAAGAAATCATAGGGGTAAAAAACGTGTCCTACACGTGGGTGGTCATAAAATAATTATGGTCGAAAAAGGCCTCCGAAAAGAAACCATAGCGGTGGAAAATATGGTCCCCCACGTGGGCATATAAAAGTAGTGGGGAAGGTGTCCCAGTGGGCGGGGCTTGTGAAGTAAAAAAAGTGGAGGGGATAGTGTCAGTCTTCTACTATTGCCTAACTGCAGCTACGGAAAATTAAAAATAATACCAGATCTAGGAAAATCTAAGAGGTTACAGTTATTCTACAATACAACAAGTTTTGTTGTCCATGCTAAAACGTTGTAGAAACGGTAATTATCTTATGAATTCGTCACTGCTCGTAAACTATGATATAAGCGGTAAATTTGATTTTAGCATATTGTAAGTAACATTTGGGTTCAAAATCAGAACTGCCCTGATAAAATCAGTACAGATGGTGACTTTAGGCTACACAGGGCACATAGATAGCTAAGAGCTATTAGCACAGACTTATCTATTGTAAGTATAGAAAAGACAATTTGTTATAAATGTCTCCGATATTATTGCAGAATTTAATAGATGTCATTTAGTTATCTCGTATATGTCATATTAACAAGATCACACCAAGTTACTATTCATTTAATGATTTTAATTCATTTGCATTTATGTTACAATGAAATGTATTTTGTGATAGAATTACCGTAATTTATGCATACTTTGCTAAAGAATTCTTCTATTTGTGTTTTAGCTTCACTTAACAAAAGATCCCAATTTTCATTAAGAACGTTATTGATTTCATCAGTTATTAATTTCTGTCCAGTTATAATATTATCTAGATTGATAACCATTAAATCTGTATTAAAACTTACAATAATGTTGGTAAATCGCATATGTTCACCATCATCATGTTTTACAATCTTGCCTTTCGCATTTAACCCAATTGTGCAGTTTTCTATAACAAACGTTTATTATCACAAATATGTTACTGAACAACTTGGTATCCTACTAAAGGTCAGGACACCGGTTCCTCCATCATCAAAATTGAATAACAATATTGAACCTTTCATACTGAACTGAAATAATTCTAGTATTTCCTTAGCAGTAGCCACCACATATAATTCGAACCGTTCTTGATTAAAATTTGCACTAAAAAACAATATTTGATTAAAACCAAGCTAAATAACTATTTTCTTACTTGACTTCTTCGATTACACCTGTAGAGACATTGTACATCTTAAAATCGGTAAAATTAATAGTGGCAAATTGTTGGTCAATTGTTAGTGTATCTACTATTAATGGTTCTATTGAAGGTACATTAATATCCGGTATTCCTGTAAAACACGGTGATGAAATTAATAAAGGCAAAGTCATACCAACCATCTTTTAACTGACGTAGAGCGCTTTGTATAGCTTCCTTCAAACATACGTTTACATTAGGAGAATATACATCGCATATTTTAAAATTGTCCGCTGAAATTAAAAATCCATGAAAAATGTTTAAAGAAAACATACTCAATATCGTACGCAGCTTTTGGGAGATTGTAAAATATACTAGACATACAACTACTACATAAACCTTCATAATTATAACTTAAATAATAATTCGTGTGAAAACGTAACTCATTTATACTAAAATTTAAGGTCACGGTTAGTTTTTATTTTACAAAAAATAACACAAAATTAGTTTAATGTTAGATAAACACTTTCACTGATGTATTACGGACAGTGGTCACAATTTTCCGTGTTCTTTTTTTTATTTTCAAGCAGTTTGACCACGGGTAACCCTATTATAAAAAAATAACCATGTCAATCTTTTTATAGAATAAAAAAACCTACCGACTAATTCTAATTGTAATTTTAATTGCATTAAATTTAAATCTTAGATTATAGAAAAATACGCTGTGTAAGATTAGTCATCTATAAGAATCCAGTGCTTATGCAAGAGGACCTTTCCGCAAAGGTCTGACTCATATTCAGTTAGCAAAACTCGTTATTCCAATGTACACCACATAATGTGAAGGGACGCTATGGCCACGCTGAAGAAAAATATTTCAAAAAACTTTGGATGTGCGGGAAAAGCTTACTGCCAGGACAAATGCGAAAGCGACGCTGGTAGTTTACTAGCTGCCGTGCAATCATTTTCGTTACATTGCTTTCACGGATTTTGGGAAACCAATTTTGTGGAAATTAATGACGCTATATCTTCAAAGGAATGGGTTAAATACACGCTTTGAGATCAAATTATCTAGAAAAAATCATCGACAGCAGTGCACGCCTTGTATAAAACGGCGAATCCGAAAAAAGAATCAAATGCCCGGTGAAACAGATATTATACATATGAAAGAATTTCGTAGAGACGTGTACTGTTCTTTAGATCGCGCAATCCTTGAAGGTTTGCCCCGGTTTGAACAACCCCAGTAAATTGCTCAGAAGCTTTCCTTCCTTACTTCTGCCGTATTGCTGAATACAGAGCCTCAACTTAGTCAGCAACATGCTCAGGATGACTTTGAGAAAGAGGATCCTTGAAAGTTTGTTGAATAATAACCAACTCCATGTCTCTTTCTAGAAGAAAAGTGGTTTAAACTTTTCAAGCGTTATTCAACAGTTTCACATCTGTAAGCCAGTTCCTGGAATCTTCCAATCTTCCTCACTATTATCGTAAATGTTTGTGTCTGCTACAGGAGTTTTCCATAATTGATGGTGCTACATTGTCTTCAATGAGCAACATGTGTTTGACAAATTTGACTGAAATGGGTAATGCCATTTATTTTAGTTATGCTATTAGTGAATTAGCTTCTAAGAGAGTACGCAAAATATATGAAACCCTTTGTCCTTTGATATGTAAAATAAATTGTAAGCTGTAAATAATGTGAGGTATTGATTAC